>CAUYRH010076791.1:0-15407 GCA_963574655.1 Perodicticus potto
AAATTACCTGTTCCAAGTTACATATAGATTCAACTTAAGAGCAAACCTACAGAACCTATGTCATTCGTAATCCAGAGACTGCCTGTACACTGGAGTGTGGTCCCACAAAAGAGGGCTCTTGGTCCTCTCCCACTCCGACCAGCACACAGTAAATTGTCAAGATTTTTGAATGAATAAATGGGGGAAATGGCTTTTGATAGGAACCATCTCTTCCAATGAGATAGACATTCATGTATTTATAAAGTAAGGCTTGGTATGTCTCTATCTATCTACCATAGTGTCTGCAGAATCCAGATAAAGATGTACAGTATTTAAAAGACCCCCACGCTCAGCCGCGCTGGGTAGTAATCACGCCTGTAATCCCAGCACTCTGGGAGACCAAGGCAGGTGAATTGCTTGAGCTCACAGGTTTCCGACCAGCCTGAGCCAGAGCAAGACCCCGGTCTCTACTAAAAATAGAAAAACTGAGACAAGAGGATTTCTTGAGCCCAAGAATTGAAGGTTGCTGTGACATCCCAGTGTCATAGCTTGAAACGGTCTCAAAATAAATAAATAAATAATCCCTACACTGTATAATCAGCAGGGTGAGAGTTGCCCCATTTTTCTCTAAAATGGTGATTTTAGGACATGTAAGGTGTGGTGGCCATGAAAATGTCCCTCTCAGAGCATAATTTACACGTGGCCCTGGATACTGTGCTCAGGAACCCAACACCCCTTTTCAGGCAATGCAGCCTTTCCTGGGGCTGCCCCTCATGAGCGGGTGTGGCAGGAACAGGCAGTTGCTGGGGACGCGGGCACGTTTGATTGACTGCTCTGCTCTGACGTCTCCTTACCTACATTCCTGGATATATTTAGCAGTGCTCCCACCGCCCCCCTCACTCATTCCCTCTCCCTTTTATTAGGATTAGACTTGCTTGCACTGAAGTCTCTTGGTTCTTCCAACCTTCCTTCGCTTTCTTCTTGCTTTTCCTCACAGGAGCTCTACCTCACAAACGTTTAAATATTTAACTTGCTCTCGGCATCTTCTTCACACAGATCCTGGGCTAACGAATGAGGAACCTCACCTCCAGGGCCCAAGGGCATGTGATGTTGTCTCTTGCTCAATCCTCTGCTTTTTAAGGAAGGATTTGGGTCATAAATTCCAAGGTGTTCAGAAATTCAATATCTGAATCAATCAGGTTCAGAAAGAATTTCCTCCCTCCCCCGTTCTGCGTCCTGCCCCATACGAGACTCATGTTGCCTGCCTTCCATGGCGGCTCTCCATGCTGCAGGAGAAAGCAAGGCCTGCACTGTAGTTCCAAACAGAACTCGGCCTGAAAGGCTCCTCGGCGGCAGACCGTGGTGAGCATGCACACAGATCAAAACTTACTGCTTCCTGGACTTCAGCTCATGACCTGTCAACAGCATATTGACAGCATATTAGGCTGATAATTCCTAATTTGGAATTTTCCTGCTTTGTGCTCTTCAGAGAGTACTTTTGACTCTTTCCCTTACTCTCACACACTGTATCTGTTGATTAATTGCTTCCCAGTCAAACAAACCACTGAATAAAATTCAGAAGATGGTACCTTCTGTCCCTTACCTTGCAGGAATGCCATAGCCACGAAACAGAATTGACTATAAACTCCAGGCAAAGTGGACACAATGTCTGTCTCACTCTGTGCTGTGTCCTTACCCCTTGTGTAACCTGGTGCTTGGATCATGACAGATAATAACTGAACAAATTATATTATTAATTTAATAATTTAAATTATATTATTAATTTAGTAATTTTTAAATTTATTAAAAAATTATATTATTAATTTAATAATTATACTATTAATTATATTAATTAATAATAAAAATTATATTATTAATTTAATAATTTTTTAAATTTAATTTATATTATTAAATTTAAAAAAGATGAATGAACAAATTATTGAAAGGATGAATGAATTAGCACGTGCTTTTTGAAAGATAATTCATGTGTACACTAAAGGCGTATATCATAAATAATCTTTATCTTTTTTGTATAAACTTTTACTGAAATATAAAAGTACACCTTTTATAGCACAGTTCTGTGACTTTCCATGTGAGGAGGAGACCATGACCACACCCAGCAGCTCATAGTTCTCCATTTTGTTCAGCCACTACAAATGTCCACCCACCCAAACTCTCTTCACTATTCAACTTTCTTCACTCAAGATTTTATTTAGCAATTATATCCATATTATTTTGTACAGTTAATTCATTCTTGTGGTTATGTGATATTATCTTGCATGAATATACCACAATTTATTTGTCAATTCTACTGCTGATCACATTGTGGTTAGTTCTGGTCTTTGACTCCCACTAATGGGGCTTCTGTGACCATTTTTTAGACATGACTTACTGGCGTACATATTCATGTTTATTTCAGATTATATCTAGGAGTGGAATTGCAGGGTCATAACTTTTTTAAAGGCTGTGTATTAAAATGCCCTCTGTGAACACTCCTAAAATATTTACTAAGGAATAGAAATTCACTCAAACTTATTCAAGTAAAAAGGAGTTTGTTAAAAGTACAGAAATTCTAAGGCATTAAAAGAGTATAAGACTATCAAAAGCAAACATGCAAACTCAGAAAGCATAGTATGTGGTATTTAAACAACTCTAAGCACTTGGATAGAAGAAGTAGATTTAGTTTTATGACCTGGAAGAATGCTCATGAGAAGGCCACTAGGTCATTAAGAACAAAAGGAATTGGCAGAATGTGTAACATGTTAAAAATACTTTTTATTAAAATATAATTTAGATATTAATGAGATAAATATTTAGCAATACAGGAAAATTGATCCCTGTCCTGTTTTACTTGGAAGTCTAAATAGCTGCTCTTTTATTGGGGGTGAACTTTTTTTTAAGTAATGAAGAAAATATAATGCAAATACTTAAATTTACTATTAGCATATTTTAATTTTTTATATTGTCATATGTTTTAAATATACATTTTATAATGACTCACAAACCATTTAATAAATGTGTTTCTGAAATATATACTTATATTCAATATACATGTAACAAAGTACAAGTAGGACTTTCATTATAATGTGGTAATTAAATGTCTACATCATACATATAAATCATGTGCTTTCATATTTATCTCCCTACATTATTAAAAGTTCTTATTGGTTCACAGGTGATGGTTTTGTGTGGTAATCTTTATTCTGATATCCACAATGATATCCTTCCTACACCATTGGGGAAGTAATTACTGTTTTCTCAAGGTGCATATAGGTCACATAGGTGACCTGGTGCTTTGTTATTCAGCCTTCATTGAAATGTGTCATGAAATGCAAGAAGGAATAGAACTAGTATATTACTGGATAAGCACACTGTCCCTAGCTAGTTCAAAAGGACTTTGCAAGAATTAATGTGACTATATCTGAAATAGCTTCAAATACTGAAATCTTTAAGCTATGTAAGTGGTTATAACTTTAACATGATCACCAAAGGAATATTTTGAGAGTTTGATTAGATTCCATTTAAAAATTATTGTCGATAAATTAACATTATAATGTCATTTTTACTAAATTCAAAGGGTAGACTCTTGAATTAATTGAACTTTTGTGAGAGAGACATTTTTTCTAAGGTAGGATTCTTTCAGTTGCAGTGTGAAAACCCACCACAAAGGACCTTAACTATTAAAGGGAATTGATTAGCTCAAGCAATTGAAAAGGCTGGGTGTGGTCTACACAGCTTTAGGCATAGTCAGAAGTGGGGTCTCAAAGGACAGAATAAAGAAAGGGTCACTTTTCTCAGTCCTGCTTTCCCAGGGTTATTATATAAGGCTTTCCCATATAAGAACAAATTTGGTCAATAGCAGTTTGAGAGGTTTTTCAGCCCATGGGGAAACTCCAGAGGAAAAGGAGAGCTTATCTTTTTCAGCAATTTAATGAACGCCCCCAGACTATTGTTGGCCCCCAAAGGTGATTTGTTCCTAGCATGGTCAAAGCCAGGAGTGTGTCACCAGTGTATGTTAGACTCAGGAGATATTTTCAGGATTTTACATATACTTTCTGGAAAATGGTTGAATTCACAAAATAAGATCAGGAGCTTTCTACCAGAGGCCAAGGTTATAGCCAAAGTTTTCTTTCTTTCTTTTTTTAATCACTATGGCATTTGTAAGTTAGAAAACTCAAAAAGAGCCTGCCCCTAAAGCCCGTTTGGTTTTTAACATTTGTAGATGTTCAAAACAGTTAGCAGTTTGTTTCTAAATGCTCTGCCACTGCAAATTACCTCCTGGGCTTGGCAAAACCACTTGTCAAAATGTTATTGACTCTGTGTTTCAGAGACTCATTTCCATGCTTTTCCTCAGTGAGATCACAACTGTACACTTGTTAATCAGGATATTTGAGACTTGTAATCGAACATTTAATGAATGTCTAAGGCAAAATCGTGTGACCCCGTCGTGTTTGAGCACATATTAATTAGGAAGCTGTGAAGTTTCGGAGAGCGAGTGATACATCAGAGCTCTGACAGAAGGAAATCAGAGGACCAGTCAACTTGATTTTCATCTGTACCAGAGATTCTCCCCAATAAATAATTAAAAGGAATTTAGAGCCTCAAGGGAAAAATTAAAGGTCCTATAGAATGGTAGGAAAAATGTAAAAAGGGCAAAGAAAGTCAAATGACAACAGATGTACTTTTTGGTGGGTCATTTGAATTTTGCTGGTGGGGCAACCCCAGCAGGGGGGGTATTTTCACTTGGCTTAGCAGAGGCCACAGCAGGGTGGAGGAGTTTAATCACTTTGTTAGAATTGCAGAGTCATTAAAGGAGGCAGGGACATGTGGGAACTATTTATAGAAATATTCTTAGAAACACTTGTGTGACCACAAGAAATAATGGAAAGTAAATGTTACTATCTGCTCATGGACACATTAAAAGAAAAAAAAGAAGTGATTTGTTAGCTGAATAGTTGGAATCATGGGATTCTTTTTGGTGGGGAAAAGAATTATTCTGAGAATGTCTGATGCTGGCCCCTTCAGTGTATAATCCTGGATCATTGATTTCAATTAAGTCCTTATGCCTGTTTGGTAATAGCAATTAAAATATTAATCTACCTTATAATGTGGATTGTAACATAAAAACTTGAACAAGTTCTTAAAATCGCTTCAGATAGAAGAGTTTTGAATTATTTGGGATTCTGCTCTTCCTACTGATTTCTTAATAATTTTTTTCTTAAATCTTGTCACAACAGATCTTGGTGTCTTTATAAACTTAAGTCAGATATGCGAAATCTGCTGATCCATAACATTGCAAGTTTCCAATATCATTGCAATGTCATGCATATGATTCAGGGAAGCCACTGTATTGAGAGCATCTGTATTCATGTGACTCTGATCACTACAGGCCAGAGCTGATTTTGTGCACACTGGGCAGGTGTTAGTCTGATGCTGCTGCATAGCAAATCAGCACACATCTAGCAGCTTCAAACAATAGCCACATGTGTTAGTCCACAGTTTTTAGGTCAGCAGTGCAGGCGTGGCATGACTGGGTTCCTTGCCAAGAGTCTTGAGAGGGTGAACTCAAGCTGTTGACCATCAGAATCTCATTTGGGGCTCTGGGAAAGACTCTGCCTGCACATTTCATGGAGACGGTGGGCTCCTGAGTGTAGGTCCTGTGGGTGTACACCTGCTGTGCCTGTTTGTTTGCTGACTGTCATCTGGGAGCCGCTCTCCTCTCCTTAAGGCTCCTGTGTACCTCACTACCTTCCCTTTCATCTTCAAATCCAGCAATGGAGAATCTTGTCAAACCAATCTGGTGCTTTGAATTTCTGACTCCAGGGAGGGTCAGTCTCCTTTAGGTCCGGCTCACACAGGGTAATCTCTTTCTTAAAGTCAGCTGGCCCCTCTAACAATCTAATCGTGGGAAGAAAGTCCATGAGATTCACAGTCTTAAGCACTCTGCAGGCTGTGTGTACCAGGGAGGCGTATCTTGGGGGTTCGTCTTAGAATTCCGCATACCCTAGAGTAGGGCAATATCTTTGTTTGACCTAAATGTAACTGGCCAAGTGTACAGTGGTGTATATTTAAAACAGAGAAATCATTTTTAAAGACTGTTCAACCAGTTTCTCCTTATTCATCAGTTCCTCCCCCCCCCCACCAGTTTGTGCAAATTGCCAAACTCTGACATGGTGTGAGTCAGAGGTTCCCAAACATAAGTATCCCTGAGTCTCCCGGGAAAAGTGTTGTTTTTAGATTCGTACCATTCTTAAGAAATCTAACTCAAAATGTTGGAGGAAAAGCCCAGGAATGTAACTATGATGGCGACTCTGATGTATGCACTACAAGACATAGTTTAAGAAGCACCGTTACTTCACAACCTGTGCAATGACAGGACGTCTGGGGCAGCCACATGTGCTATTCATAGTCTGTATTCATAGCATTAACGTTCAAAGGAGAGTTGTGGGATTTCTGGAAGAATTTGAGAACTAAATTTGAGATCTACTTTATCTAGTCCTTAAAAATGGCAGGTTATTTTAATGCAAAGCAACTATGGATGTGAAGGATAAACAGCGGAGAAGAAAAGACATGACACATTACAGAAGAATGACTTTTCTCAAAGAGTTTTAAAGTTCTGTGAGTGTCATCATTAAAAATGTCACATTTTTCATCTCTGCCACGTTTGGTCAGATTTACAGTAGGCACTCTTTACTGAGAAAAATGTCACAAATATTGATTGTATTTTGAGTTTATTCATACCTAATGATGACAGTAGAACAAATGCTCCTCATATTTACTTCAATCTTTCTGTGCTATTTCCTTTATTCATACCTAATGATGACAGTGGGATAAAATGTGAAAAAGTGCTACAGATTCTGCACTCATGCTGCAATCCACACGTATTGTCAGGTGTACTCAAAACACAGAACCAGAGCTGTGATTTATGAACAGAAATGAGAAATAAAAGATGCAAAATAGCACTGCAATAAGGAGCACACTCAGAAAGATTGCTTTTTTAAGACAATGTTTTAGAGTGACTGAACACAACGATTTCATTTTTTCTTAATTCCAGTGACTTTAGTTTATTAGTATTTTATTTTCTATCCCTTGAAATCCATCTTTAAATTAAAATGGATTTGTCTCTGAAGAGCCTTAAACACTTTAAAGAAGAAATTGTTCATTTCACATAAGTCATTTGCACTCAGGTGTGTGGTGAATTTCCTGCTTGCTCATGCCACTTTTTGAAGACCATTGTAGTAGACCTAAGTTTAGATATGGCTTTTAGAAATTATAATACATACAAATTCCTTACCTTGTTTTACTTGATGAAAATATAATGGTTAAAGTGAATATGTAGCTTCAATTCTACTTACCCATTTACTTATACTAGTATAATAGAAATTTGTCACATTTTCATGCCTAATAATTTCTCTTGTTAGATAAAAACATTGGCTTTATAAAATCAGAGTCCCGCTTGATATCTAAACATTTAATATGATATTATTGTTAGTGAAATTAATACAAATTATGTGGTGATAATATATAATGACTGTGATTATCGATATGGTTTTGTTACAAGGTAGCAAAGGGTGACTATCAAAAGAAGTCTGTATCTAGGAATATATACATGCAGGGTATTCATAAAGTTTGTGTGCAATTTAAAATATTTAAAAAGATTTATTTTATCTTTTACTTCTCATTTCTGTTCATAAATCATGATTTTGATTCTGTGTTTAGACTATCTTTGATAGTATTTTAAATTGCACATGAACTTTATGGACATCTTGTATTTAGAATATATCAATTTGGCTGAAATAGATAAAATGCATAATATAGTTCACGTGTGGAGTTTTCTTTAATGTTTTCTTTCATATGATTTTTTCCCCAGGAAACAACTTCCATTTGTTCAACAAATGTGTACCTTCCAGTCATCCCTTGAGAAAATGAAAGGTGGATTTTTTTTCTCCTACATTTACTTCAATCTTTCTATGCTATTTCCTTTAATGCATTTGCCTATTTCTTTATTAGACTCTCCTTCCTGGTTGGAATTACTCAGGATCTTGTATTTCCCTATGCTGTTGGATCATAAAGATAGTAATTTAAACAGTTTTCATAACTTTTGCAATAGTCCTAAAATTCATGTGTTGAAACTTAATTCCAATGTGGTGGTTACAAGATGGAGCCTTTTGGGAACTTTGCAAATCATTAGGGTTTCAGGGCTGTGCCTGTGGCTCAAGGAATAGGGCGCTGACCCCATATGCCAGAGGTGGTGGGTTCAAACCCACCCCTAGCCAAAAACTGCAATAAAAACAACAAAAATCATTAGGGCTTCACCCTCAACAATAGATTAGAGTTTGGTAAAGGGACTGGAAGGAGCAGCTCAGAAGGGGGCCTTTTGGCTCTTCCAGCCTTGAACCATGTGAGGACAAAGTCTTTGTCCCCATTTTGACCTTTTATCTCTTCTACCATGAATGAATACCTAGGTGGCATCATCTATGAGAAATGGGTCTTCATCAAACCTACCAGTTCCCTGATCTTGGACTTCCCAGCCACCAGAACTGTGAGAAAATATATTTCTGTACTTTATAGTTTATTCATTCCAAGGTATTTTGTTACAGTAGTACACGTTGACTAACAATGAGAAGTGAGCATGTTGCTATTAGAAACACTTCCAAATGTGGAAGTGACTTTAGGACTGAATAGTGGATAAAGGCTAGAAGAGCTTGGAGGCTTATTTTAGAAGTTGACATTGCTGTAAATGAAGCAGTAATGGCAATTCTGGTGAGGGCTCAGAAGAAGAGGAAAGCTGTAGGAAGAACCTTAGTCTTAGAGATTATCCAATTTGTCATGATCAGAATGTTGGTAGAAATATGGACATTAAAGGCCATTCTGCTGACTTCTCATATGAAACAAGGAATACTTTATTGAAAGCTGGAGGAAAGGCCATCCTTGTTACAAGGTAGCAAAGAACATGTACGAATTGTGTCCATGTCCTAGTATTCTGTAGAAGGCAGAATTTAAGAGTGATGAGGGATGATATTTGGAGGAAGAAATCTCTATGCATAGTGTTGAGAATGCTGGGTGGTTTCTCCTAATGGCTTATAGTAAAAATGTGAGAAGAGAGGTATAAATTAAAGATGGAATGTATAATCAAAAAGGAATCAGAATTTAAAGAACTCATAAACTCTCAGCCTGGGTAGGTTGTAAAAGTGTTTGGGAGAAAACACCCAGTATGTGGCCAGGTGATCCTTAGATAAGAAGATTAATATGGATAGAAGAAAGACAGATGCCATTCATGAAAAAAAAAAAAAAAAGAAGACTGAATAGGCCTTATGGATATATTCAAGGCTACCAGGCCTGTGACAAGACCAGAAGGCCAAGGGCTGAGGGGCAGAACTATGTCACAGAAGTGACACCCAAGGGACCTCAGTATTTGTGACATTGTGCCACCTTGAGTCGCTTCTCTCTGATCTTCGGTGTGGTGCTTCTCAGCTGCCTCTGCTGTAGCTCAAGTGGGCCAGGGTGTGGCTAATGCTGCTACTCAGCAAGGTACAGGCTCTACACTTTGGCATCCGTGTAGTGCTGACTCTGAAGGAATGCAGAGTGCACACTGTGGATGGATGAATCCCTCCACCTGGATGTAATGGGATGCCCCCGGAGAGCCTCTGGGCCCAGGCAAAGAATTGCCACAGAGAGCCCCAGCTAGTGTAATGATTAGCCAAGCATGGAGTTAGGCCCATCTGGAAGAGTACTCCCTAGCACAGTGTCTAGTGTGGGGCTGTGAGGGTGGAGCCCCAGAACTGTAGAGACACTGATGTGCACCTCTCTTCTTGAAGAGCTGGAGGCATTGGACCCCAGTGTGTGAGAGCCACAGTGTGGGCTGTACCTGTCACAGCCATGAAGGCAGGGTCTCCTGGAGCCTTGGGGACCCAACCCTCACACCAGCATGTCTGGAAGGTGAGACATGCAGTTGAAGATTACTCTTAAGCTTCAAAATTCAATGTTGTTTGCCTTCATGAGTTTTGGACTTATTTGGGACCCGTTTTTCATTTCTTTGTGTGAATTTCTCCTTTTGAAATAAAAACATCTATCATACACCTATTCTGCCACTGTGTTTTAGAAGCATGTAACTTGTTTGATTTCACAGGATCCGAGTTAGAGAACAATTTACTCAAGATGAAATATACCTTGAGTCTCATTCAGCATGATTTAGATAAGAGACTGGACTTCAGACTTTTGAGTTGATTCTGGAGTAAGTTAAAACTTTGGGGGCACTAGGGATGGAATGAATGTGCTTTGCATGTGAGAAAGAGACAGTCTGGGAACTAGGAATAGAATGCTATGGTCTGAATGTCCTCTAAAATTCATGTGCTTAAACTTTATTCCACTGTGATAGCTTTAAGAAGTGGAGAATTTGAGGAATTAAGTTTTACGAAGGGCTTTACCTCCAGGAATAGATAAGCCTAATAAAAGGGCTGGAGAGCTGGCTGCTGCATCTGACCCTGCTGATTTACTCACACTATCATTTTTTCTTAAAACAGTACTCTACACATAAGTCAACAGACGGCAGGGATTTTAGGTGTTTTGTTACCCATTATAGCCTAAGCACCCACAACAGTGCTCAATAAAATAAATATTGGTTGAGTTGAATTGAAAGAGCAGTTGTTTTCTGCATGGTCTAATGCAGCACACTTCTGACTGCTGAACTCCCTGCACCCAGTTTCCTCTAATCCCTCATACAGATCACTGTCACTTACAAACTACTGGTATAGAAATTCTCACTTCGCTGAGGCGTGTGCCACTCTTCATGCTGCCTCGCCGCTATCAATGACCAACTCTTGGTAATTCCCAACATATGTGCAAGGTTTGTCTGCATGAAACACATTTTTTCCTCCATTTCAAATTATTCCATTGCTGCAGGTACTTCATTTATACATCAAATAGCATGGTTTCTAGTTCACTGTAGCAACCTCCCAGAAATTATCAGCTTTTAAAAAGTTTGTTGGAAATATACAATGCTTTTGGTAAGGTATCCTTCCAAGGTTTTAGTCTGCCCAGTACTTTTTAAAATGTTTTCCCTAAGATCTAAAAGTAGCCTTGATGGCTTATATGAGTTTTCATGATTCTCTTGGTTCCAAGAAAACAAGCAGAATTCCCATAAGACTGTTGCCTTTATCTCTCTTGTGTGAAAACTAGTGGGAGGGATTGAGAAATTCAATTTTAATCAAATTACAAATTGTGTATTAGCTTAATTTATTGAGAAGGTAATGTTCATAAATAATGCTGCCAGACATTATAGAGGATTGTGTTCTTCTGAATAGCTCTTCTGGGAAAAATAAATTATTTTCTGTATCTGAGTTGCCAGTTTATTTATGTTATATTTTATTCAGAAGTGCATGACTTTATTTTTCACTTAAATCTTTCAATGATTTCTAAATATATTATTATAAAACATTATCTTTTGATTGCCTTTGTAACTATTTCATGAAAGTTCATCTTTATTGCTAGATCTGTACTGCTTAAAAGATACATATAGCAAATGAAATACCATGTGGGCACCATGATTTAGACCTTGTATGTGTTTACTTCTATTACACTTCGTTTTATTTTACTTTTTTTAGAGACAGAGTCTCATTTTGTCACCCTTGGTAGACTGCTGTGGTGTCACAGCTCACAGCAACTTCCAGCTTTTGGGCTTAGCTGGGTCTTTTGCCTCTTCCTGAGTAGCTGGGACTACCAGCACCCACCACAATGCCCAGCTGTTTTGTTGCAGTTTGGCTGGGGCCAGGTTCGAACCCACCACCCTCAGTAGATGGGGCTGGTGCCCTATTCACTGAGCTACAGGTGCTGGCCTCCACTACATTTTAAAGGAATAGATTTCCTTTTTTCTTGACTTCTCCAAATATTAATTATAATTTGCATAGTTTTTAGAATCCTATATTTTACAAAAGAATCCAGAGATAATTAATTCCCTTTCCACATTGAGTTCTTTTTCTTTTTTAGAGACAGAGTCTCACATTGTCACCCTCGGTAGAGTACTGTAGCATCACAGCTCACAGCAACCTCTAGCTCTTGGGCTTAGTCGATTCTCTTCCCTCAGCCTCCCGAGTTGCTGGGACTATAGGCACCCACTACAATGCCAGGCTACCACATTGAGTTCCTAGCCACCTGTTGTAATTTAATAGTTTGAGCTGTCATCTTCTTGTCAGTTTTTTCTTTTTTTTTGAATTTAATTTTTTATTAAATCATAACTGTATATATTTATGAGGTACAATGTGATGATTTGATATGCAATGCAGAATGCTTAAATCAAACTGATTAACACAACCATCACCTCACTTACTTGTTTTTCATGGTAAGACATTCACACTTTACTCTTAGTTATTTTGAAGTGTACCCTTGCATTGTGCACCTTAGGGGAGACCCCTCCAAATGCCCTTCCTCCTCCCCTCATTCATCCTCTCCCTGTCCTCTGCTCTCCTTCCTCTCGCCTCATTCTTGCTAGATTATATTTGTGTTTTATCATTTGTATGAATATGTAAGTGTTTATATATTGGTTTCATAATAGTATTGAGTACATTGGATAATTTTTTTCCATTCTTGAGATCCTTTTCTAAGAAGAATGTGTTCAAACTTCATCCATGTAAACATAAAAGATGTAAAGTCTCTATCTTTTTTAATTGCTGAATAGTACTCCATGGTATACATATACCACAGCTTGTTGATCCATTCATGGACTGATGGGCATTTGGACTGCTTCCACAACTTGGCAATTATAAATTGGACTGCAATAAATATTCTGGTGCAAATGTCTTTGTGGTAAAATGATTTTTGTTTTTCTGGGCAAATACCTAAAAACGGAATTGTGGGATCAAATGGAAGGTCAACTTTAATTCCTTAAGTATTCTCCGTATTTCTTTCCAGAAAGGTTGTATTAGTTTGCAGTCCCACCAGCAGTGGATAATTGTTCCCTTTTCTCCACAGCTATGCCAACATCTGCAGTTTTGGGACTTCATGATGTGGGCTATTCTTACTGGGGTTAGGTGATATCTCAAAGGAGTTTTGATTTGCATCTCTTTGATGATTAAAGATGATGAGCATTTTACCGTGTGTTTCTTGGCCATTCATTTGTCATCTTCAAAGAAGTTTCTGTCCAACTCTCTTACCCACAATGAAATGGGATTTTTTTGTTCTTTTCTTCCTGATTAATTTGAGTTCTCTGTAGATTCTAGTTATCAGACATTTGTCAGAATCATAACATGCAAAAATATTCTCCCATTCTAAAGGCTGTTTGCTTTAGTTGTAGTGCTTTTATCTGTGTATAAGATCAAATCCCAGTAACTTATTTTTGGTGTTTCTTCAATTGCCAAGGAATCTTCTTCATAAACTATTTACCCAGTCTGGCACTCTCTTCTAGTATCTTTATAGTTTCATGTCTTAAATTTAAATCTTTTGTCCAGTGAGAGTCAATTTTTGTAAGTGCTGAGAGGTGTGGATCCAGTTTTAGTTTTCTGCAGGTTGCTAGGCAGTTCTCCCAGCACCATTTATAAAATAGGGATTCTTTCTCCCAATGAATGTTTTTGTTAGACTTACCAAACTCAAATGACAGTATGTGGCTGGGTTCATCTCTAGATTCTCTATTCTATTCCACAAATCTACATCTCTATTTTTGTGCCAATACCATGCTGTTTTGATACTATAGATTTGTAGTTTAACCTAAGGTCTGGTACTGTGATGCCTCCAGATTTCTTCTAATTTGTAAGCATTGTATTTTCTATTTGGGTTTTTTCCCTGATTCCATATAAAACAAAGTATTATTTTTTCAAGTTCTTTAAAGTGTGATATTGGTGCTTTGATGGGAATTGCATTAAATTTCTAGATTATTTTGGGTAGGATGGACATTTCAACAACGATGATTCTTCCTAACCATGAGCATGACATGTTTTTCCATTTTTTAATATCTTCTGCTGTTTATTTTCTCATGGTTTCATACTTCTCTTTGTAGATATCTTTCACATCCTTTGTTAAATATATTCCAAGGTATTTCATCTTTTATGGCATGACTGTAAATGAATAGAGTCCTTGACCATATTTTTGGGTGACGATTGTTGGTATATATAAAAGCTACTGATTTGTAGGTATTGATTTTGTATCCTGAGACACTGCTATCTTGCTTGATCACATTTAAGAGCTTTGTAGTTGAGTCCCTGCAGCTTTACAGGTATAAGATCATGTAATCCACAAAGAGTGAGAGTTTGACCTCCTCTATCCCCATTTGAATACCCTTGATCCCTTTCTTATGCCTGATTGCAATGGATGGCTAGGACTTACAGTACTATGTCAAATACCAGTGGTGAAAATGGACATTCTTGTCTAGTTCTGGATCTGGGGGGAAATGTTTTCAATTTTACTCCATTCACATCTGTGCCAGCATGTGAAATTTTGAGATTTTGTGATGTGGGCTATTGTCACTTGGGTTAGATCAGTGGTTCTCAACCTGTGGGTCTCAACCCACGGGAACTGTATTAAAGGGCCATGGCATTAGGAAGGTTGAGAACCACTGGGTTAGACAATATCTCAGGATGGTTTTGATGATGAGCATGTGGAAAGAAAGGAACACTTTTCCTTAAGGATGTGGACAGAAAACCACTTTTACACTGATGGTGGGACTGCAAACTAATGCAACCTTTTTGGAAGGAAGTATTAAGAAACCTCAAAGAACTCAAGCTAGACCTCCCATTTGATCCTGTAATCCCAATTCCGTTATTGGGCATCTATCCAGAAGGAAAAAAAAAAACCTTTTATCATTGTATTAACCTGGATGGAAGTGGAACACATTATTCTTAGTAAAGCATCACAAGAATGGAGAAGCATGAATCCCATGTACTCAAGTTTTATATGAGGACAATTAGTGACAATTATTGACAAGGTGGGGGTGAGGGAAGGGGAGAGCAGAGAGAGAAAGAATGAGGGAGGGGTGGGGAAAGGAAGAGCAGAGAGAGGGAAGGAGCAAGGGGGTTGGGGTCTTGGTGTGTGCCACACCTTTTGGGGGCAAAACACGATTGTAAGAGGGACTTTACCCAACAAATGCAATCAGTGTGACATGGTTTCTTGTGCCCTCAATGAATCCCCAACAATTAAAAAAAAAAAAGACCTTTTATCATAAGGACACTTGCACTAGACTGTTTATCACAAGCTCAATTTACAATCACCAAAATGTGGAAATAGTCTAAATGACCCCCAAACCAGGATGGATTAATAAGCTGTGGTACATGTATACCATGGAATACTATTCAACCATTATAAAAAAATGGAGACTTTACAGCATTTGTATTAACCTGGATGGAAGTGGAACACATTATTCTTAGTAAAGCATCACAAGAATGGAGAAGCATAAATCCCATGTACTCAAGTTTTATATGAGGACAATTAATGACAATTATTGA
>CAUYRH010076792.1:0-34535 GCA_963574655.1 Perodicticus potto
CACCACAGCACTCTACCGAGGGCAATAAAATGAGACTCTGTCTCTACCAAAAAAAAAAAAAAGAGAGAGATGAGGTCTCACTCTGGCTTAGGCTGGCCTTGAGTTCGTGAGCTTAGGCAATCTACTCACCTTGGCCTCCCAGAGTTCTAGGATTACAGGCATGAGCCACTGTGCCCGGCCTGAAAGGCTTGTCTTTAAGGTAGGGGCTTGGTCTCCATGTGGGGAAGCAGTTTTGAAAAGTTTTTTTGGTTTGATTTTTTTGTTGTTTGTTTGTTTGGGGGTTCTGTTTGTTTGTTTGTCTGTCTTTGTTTTTTTAGGCATTACTGCAAATTTATTTCTTCCAACAAGGCTTATATAGGCACATAACTTAATCAACAAGCATATGACTTAATCTTATGACTTAATCAATAAACATATGACTTAAACCTGACCCCAGGCCTTTTACCACCTGGTACTTACAGGTCTATGGATAAATTGGACTAACTGATAACCAATTATGCAAAACTATCCTTATCGGCTAAGGTTTAACTGGCTTAACTGATAACTACTTTACAAGATTATTCTTATGGTAAGTAATAATCCTTTAACTGACCATATGGAGGCAGTTAATCCTCTTAAGGGAGTAGCCTGGAAAATCCCACCAGGATTTTTCCTTTCTAACTCACAAAAGACTTTAAACTTGCTTTCACAAAATGAGAGACTGATTGACCTTACAAGGGTGCAGATGACTGTGTCCCTACATTTCCCCCTTTCTAATTAACGTTAATACAGCAAAGCATGGCTCAGCGCCTGTGGCTGGCGCCAGCCACATGAGCTGGAGGGTTCGAATCCAGCCCGGACCCACCAAACAACAATGGTGGCTGCAACCAGAAAATGGCCGGGCATTGTGGCGGGTGCCTGTAGTCCCAGCTACTTGAGAGACTGAGAAAGGAGCCTCACTTGAGCCCAGGAGTTGGAGGTTGCTGTGAGCTGTGATGCCACGGCACTCAATCCAGGGTGACAGCTTGAGGCTCTGTCTCAAAAAAAAAAAAAAACCAGTTATATTTCCATTAATGAATTAATTCATAGCTGTATTAGTTTGCTAGGGCTGCTATAACAAAATACCACAGTGTGCGTGGCTTAAACAATTAAAATTTAGACCTCATGCCTGCAATCCTAGCACTTTGGGAGGCCAAGGTGGGTGGATCACCTGAGCTCAGGAATTCAAGACCAGCCTGAGCAGGAGCAAGTCCCTGTCTCTACTAAAAATAGAAAAACTAGCTGGGTGTCATAGCTGATGCCTACTACTCAGGAAAAGCAAAAGCATCACTTGAGCCCAGGAGTTTGAGGTTGCTGCGAGCTATGATACCACAGCATTTTACCCAGGGTGACAGAGTGATACTCTTTCTCAAAAGAAAAAAAGAAATACCCAGCAACAAATATATTTTCTCACAGTTCCACAGCGAGTTCAAGGTCAAGGTCCTGTGTGTTTAGTTTCTCCCGAAGCCTCTGTCCTTGGCTTGCAAGTGGCTTCCCTTTCCCCTGCTCTCACGTGGTTTTTCTTCTCTGTGCGTGTGTCCCTGCCGTCTCCTTGTGTGTCTGAATCTCTTCCTCTTACAGGGACGCCGGTCAGATTGGATGAGGGCCCACTCTAATGGCCTCATCTTATAAAATAGTAAACATTTTAATTGATAAATAAAAACTGTATGTATTTACCATGTACAACATGTTTTGAGATATGTACACATTGTGAAATGGCTCAGGTAAGGTAGTTAACATATGTGTCCCCTAACATACTTACTTTTTGTGATAAGAACTTAAAATCTACTCTTAGAGCTTTGGAAGAATATGATATGCTGTTATTAGCTATAGTCACATGTGATAGTACATCTCTTAAACTTTCCTCCCATCTAATTGGGATTTTGTATCCTTTGACCAACACCTCTCTAACCTCCAACCTGTTTGCACCTTTCTACTTTCTGTTTCTATGAGTTTAACTTTTTTTTTTTGGATTCTACATAGAACTGAGATCATGTGGTATTCCTCTTTCTCTGCCTGACTTATTAATGTAATGTCCTCCAGGTTCATCTGTGTTGTTGCAAATGGCAGGATTTCCTTTTTTTTCAGGCTGAATAATATTCCATTGGCTCTATGTGCCTTTTCTTTATCCATTCATCTGATGATAGACTCTTAGGTGGGTCCCATTTCTTGGCTATTGGGAAAGATGCCGCCAGGAACATGTGAGTGCAGGCGTCTCTTCAACACGCAGAGAGCTGTTTCTGTAGAGAAACCTCCATTGCATCCCATAATGACTGTACTCATTTACATTCCCACCAACAGTGTGCAGTGGTTTCTTTTCTCCACATCCTCCCCGACACTTACCTCTCATCTTTTTGATAATAGCTATTCTAACAAGTGTGAGGTGGTATGTCATTTTTCTTTTAATTTGCATTTCCCTGGTGTTTAGTGATGCAGAGCATTTTTGATATAATCTTGACCATTTGTATGTCTTCTTGTGAGAGATAATCTATTCAGGTCCTTTGCCCATTTTTTAGATTGAGTTGTTTTCTTGCTATTGAGTTGAGTTCCTTGTATATTTTAGATATTAACCCTTATCAGATGTATGATTCCTGCTGTAGATTGTTTCCTTTGCCTTGTAGAAGCTGTGTAGTTTGATGTAATCTCATTTGACTATTTTTAGTTTCGTTGCCTATGGTTTCTGGGGTCATATAAAGTCAATGCCCAGACCAGTATCATGGAGTCTTTACCCTCTGTTATCTTCTAGTAGTTATACACTTTCAAGTCTTACTGTTTCAGTTTTTAATGGATTTTGAGTTAATTTTTGCATATGGTATAAGATAAGGATATAATATAGGGTGGACCTGAAGTTTGTGTGCAATTTTAAAAAGTTTAACATAGTAAATTACACACCAACTTTATTGACACCCTGTATTTAGTATTCTTCGGCATGTGAGCATTCTAACAGCTTTATTTTAACCAAATCAGATCTTTAAAAAGACCCTATCTCCACATTCTAAGGTAGTAGGAGTTAGGGCTTCCCCTTATGAATTTGGAAGGTATACAGTTCACCTCATAACAATAGCATAATACTACTAATAATAGTGTTATTATATTCTATATGCTACTGACACTTTAATAATTTAGTTAACTTACATTTTTAGTACTCATATTCATTTCTATTGGAACAAAATTAGGAAATTTAGTGAATAGAGCTTTTTGCAAAAACTTGCAAATTAAAAATTAATTTTTCAAGTAGTTGCTATTAATATCTTCTTGGTCAACTTTAAGCTTCTTATGGGAATTTCTACTGTCGATTTCATGATTGACTGTTTTCAGTGGATAACTGGGAAAGGCCAAGGAATGTGAACTCCCACAATATTTTCCATTTCACTAGTAACACTAAGCTGGTTATAGACATGATCAGTGGAAATGGATTCAGTGGAAAGGCAGAATTTAAAGAATGGTATTAGGAGTAAATAAAGGAGAGTGGACTTTTATGCAGGACAGATACACTCATGCCCAGGAGAACTGAATATGTTCATCATTGCAATGGGCTCACTTGGTTTCTGTCTAATGTTTTCTGTCAGTGTATCTGATCACTGTGGTTCAAGAAAGGATGAAGTGTGCTAGTAATTTTCAGTGACAAGCAGAGCTGTTTCTCTCAGAGATTTTGGTAACTGTCAGCACCGGATCTCTATGAGAATCATTTGGGAATCTTTTTTAAAATCACCAGTGCTCTGGCCCAAGAATAAATCCAAATCCATAGCTGATGGGGTTGGGATGAGGGAGTGTGTGCAGACTTCTCTAGAAGTCCAACTTCTATTTTTTTTTTTTTGCAGTTTTTGGCCAGGGCTGGGTTTGAACCCACTACCTCTGGTATATTGAGCTGGTGCCTTACTCCTTGAGCCACAGGCGCCGCCCCTAGAAGTCTAACTTCTAAGTCATGATTCTAACATGTCTTTATCTCCTTTCGGAAAGGAGATCCTTGAGGATCAAGGTGAGAGGTTTTCATTTATTTCTCTATCTCTCATGAATCTCTAGCAGATATCCTAAAGTTTTTATGCATAATTTTAAAAATGCAGTAGAACCTCTGTAAGTCAACCACCCAAGGGACTGTAACAAACTGGTCAACAGACGGAGGGAATCAGCATAAGGAACTAGGCCTCCTGTACTGATACATTACGTGGTGCATGTCCATTCTGTAAAAATATAAGTCAACTTAAGGAGCTGGTCATGTAGCGAGGAGGTCAGCTCTTTAGGTTCCACTGTATATGAAAAACTCTCCTTGTGCCAGGTATTAGCAAGGTAGCTTCTCCCCACCCTGCCCACCACCCCATGTAGAGACCAAATTCTCTGCCCTCAGGGAACTTAGTTACATGGAAGGGAGAGAGGGGGTAGGTAAAGGAAAGTAATAAGGCATCAAAAAACTTGCTTTTATCAGATAAAACTAACATTTGGTTGGGATGTTTAGGGGTAGGATGGGGTGAGTAGTGGGCTGGAGGGATGGGAGGAAAGTGGTAGATGGTGTACTCATGTCTCCATGGTGCGGAAAGAAGCCATTAAGTTCAACTTCCATCACATTCCAATTCTTACTGGAATTTATGCAATTAAGAAAATGTAAACTAGCATGTTTTTTGCTTATTTTATTCTGTAGGCTTAAGTCTTTACTTATGAAGAATGTTAACATACTGCAATGAATTTTAATGATATTGCCTGTAGAGCCTTTTTAAAAAAACAAAACTGCCTTTTAACATGTTTCTTATTAGAGAGGAATAAAAATGTTTTTGAGGCCTTTTATTGGTTAGGAAAGTTGGATCCAGGAGAGAACCAATTAGAGATGATTATAACCTGACACACAGCTGTGCCATTTAAGGAGCGCTTAGCTGAAACTCTGAGAAAAAAAAAACATTAGTGATCTAAGAGCCGAGTGGCAGTGGTTTGGCCTTGTAAGAATTATACAGTGTTCTCATTAATATAGTTATGAGGATTGTAACTCTGTAAGAGCCTTAGAAATGGCCTGATCCAAACTGCCTTGGAACTCTGCACCCTAGGAAGAAAGGCGGTTCTTAGCTTAGCAGCGGTTCTCAACCTGTGGGTCGTGGCCCCTGTGGGGGTCTCCTGCACCTTGGATATTTACATTACAATTCCTTTTTTTTTTTTTTTTTTGAGACAGAGTCTCAAGCTGTCACCCTGGGTAGAGTGCCGTGGCATCACAGCTCACAGCAACCTCTAATTCCTGGGCTCAAGCGAGTCTCTTGCCTCCACCTCCCAAGTAGCTGGGACTATAGGCGCCTGCCACAACACCCGGCCATTTTTTTTTTTTTTTTTTATTGCAGCTGTCATTGTTGTTTGGCGGGCCTGGGCTGGATTCGAATCCGCCAGCTCAGGTGTACGTGGCTGGCACCCTAGCCCATTGAGCCACAGGCGCTGAGCCTACATTACAATTCATAACAGTAGCAAAAATTACAGTTATGAAGTAGCAACAAAAATAATTTTGTGGTTGAGGGTCACCACAACATAAGGAACTGTGTTCCTTAAAGGGTTGTGGCATTAGGAAGGTTGAGAACCACTGGCTTAGAGCCCACGGCCTATCAGTCCCTGATCTTGTCTTAGAATCTGCATCATTGCACTCCATCCAGAGTTGTTTCTACCATCTCACCTACGTTTATACCATCAAAAATAAACTAGGTTCTGCAGGAAGCAGTAACATTCTGACCATTGCTGCACATTAGAGAATTGTCAGTAAGATCCTTTGGTACCTACATTTGCTTTGAGAAGTACCTAGTGAGCAACTGCAGTACGGGTGGGAAGATATATTCTTTAAAATACATTGTAAGGGATTCCAGTGATGAGTTTGGTGGTAAATACAATTCTAAGACCAAAGTTATAAAAGCTGGCAGTGTAACAAGTTATGGTATGGGAAGATGTTGAAGAAGGACAGGACAGCCCTACAATTTTATGTTTAATGTTAACGTCACCCTGGTTCTATCAGTTGCCCTTGCATGGCATTGTACCATCCGTGTCCCTCCACAGCCCCTGGAGCATAGAATGGGGCTAACGGGGCAGACTGCCCCTTCATCCTGGTGCTCACAGCTTGCATCCATTTAGTAACTATTGATGAAGCACTTACGAGGCACCAGAGGCTGTGCTGAGGACACAGTGATGGGAAATACCACACAGCACCCATGGCGGGGGTGGGGGGAAATGAAGACGACGGGATAGAGAGGAGGAAGAGGTGGGCAGATGGATAGACAGGTGGATTCATGAAGGTAATTAAATTTGGAGGTAGTGCTATGAAGGAAATGAATAGGGTACAGTTTGAGAAATTAATGGGGCTGGGGGAGGGAACTCAGTGGGGTGAAGGATGACCAAAGGCCTTTCTAAGGAGGTGGTAATTCACACGAAAGTTGAGGCCTAAAAGATAAGACGTAAAGGCAGGCAGTGCTGGGGGTGGGTGGGGAGTGTACTACGTGAGTCCACACATGTGTGGTCCTCCAAAGGACCTCTCGTGGGCTCAGGGAGGGTCACCTGGCTTGAGGGGCTGAGCACGTCTCTGGGATGCTGCCACCTGACTGCACCAGACCCTGAGGACGTCCTCAAGGGGATTGAGTTGGTAGTTTTAGGAGGGGGAAGACTGGAGCCCTGTTTGCACATCCTGCCCAAACCTCTGTCATGGGGACCCACGCGTTTGTTTGGCTTGCTAGATCCTGGAATCAAGTAAGGTAGCAAGTCAGTCACTCATTACCAAAGCCACAGCTAAGTTTGTGGTGTTTTGCAGTAAGGCTTGTTAAAGGTTTTTAGAGCAAACCTATCATGCTTCCCCTAGGGCATTCACATCTTCTCTGCAGGTTGTTTTGATGTTCTTTGGTTAGTGGCACAATACGCAGCTTCTTTAGTGTCTTGGTTCACTGATCTTTGAGAAGGGGACCCAGACTTCATGTCACCTGGCTGTGTCCTCACAGACTGGTGGTATTCTTGTTAACAGTAATATAGCCATGTGCCAGGGCTGCCGTAACAAAAGAACACAGCTTTTGATAGTTCAAGATCACAGTGTTGGCAGGTTTGTTTCTGCGGAAGCCTCTCTCCTTGGCTTGCAGGTGGCCAGCTTCTCCCGATGTCCTCACATGGCCTGTCCTGGGTGCATGTATCTCCCTAGTGTCTCTTCCCTTCTTATGAGGATGTCTGTCCTACTGGAGTAGGGTTCCACTCTGACCTTGTCTAACCTTAATTATCTCCTTAAGGGCCCCATGTCCCAAAACTCTCACTTTAGGGGTAGGAGATTCCACATATGAATTTGGGGGGATGTAGTTCAGTCCCTAACAAGAGCGATCATCTACCTCATCTACCAGGCAGTGCTTTCACTTGTTTCCTTTTTCCAATCCCCATAACAACTCTATGAAGTCCCATTTCAAAGATTTGGAGACTGATGCAGAGACATGAAAGAACTTGCACGGGTTGTGTGGTTAGGGGACTGGACTTCAGATTTTATGCTATCAGAATTCCACACTGTCCCTTAGCTGTTGAGGTCTCTCTGAGGAGCCCCCTCTGACAAGCAGTCTGTGGCACACAAGGGTGCACCCACCCACCTCCAGGTGCAGAACTCCATCCCAAGGTGTTGGTCCCACTCAGCCCTCCCCTCAGCAATCACATTTTGACACCAATGTGGTCCCCTCCTCTAGCCATTTATCACTCACTCTTGGGGCCTCTGCAGACAGCCACATCCCTTGGTGCCTGTACTGATAGCAGCAGGTTCTTCCCAGAGAGATACACAAGCCCGGTCTCATGAGTAGTACCTGTCATCACCAGTTTCCAAAATCTCCTGCTGGTAATTTTGGGGTATAAGTCACACATTCTTCTGGGGAGATAAACAATTTTTTTCTCTTTCACTTTTCAGTATCAGTCTAAATTTTGGCTACATCTTTTGTACTCTCACATCTTTCTTAAATTCAGATGACTTGGGTCTCTGAATGTTCTAACTATTGGGTTTCCTTTTCCCCACAACTGCCAACAGGGATGTTAGAAGGACAAATGACAGAAGCTGCAACAGAAGATAGGAGAAAGGACGCTAGCCAAGGGCAGTGACCTGTGGGAGTGCTGAGACTGACACGGAGAGTCATGGCTGCCTGGCTTCTGGCACTCAGAGCAGCTCTTTAGCAGTGTGATATTCCAGAGCCGAGTCAACCCTACCTGTGTGTTTCTGCCCTGCTAGCTTATGCACATCTTCTATACCTGCTCCTGTACTTTTATTTACTTACTACTTCAGTGCTGAAAAAGATAAAAGGATTTCTTGATCAGTATTTTCCATGAAGTATCTTTGAAGTTTATGGAATTTCCCATCTGTAAGAGATCTTGGCAAAAATCTGTTCTATACTCATTTTACTGTAGTGTGTATAAGGGGTGCAAGGTGGGATGGAATTCAGCCCAGATTCCAGTGTTGTTTCAAGCAGAGATAACAAGGGGCCTGATTTAAAGACATAGCAAACACTGGACCTGGTTTGGTACTGTTGACAGTGGGTAATGCTCAGGATCATATGTAAAACAGGCTCAGTAACCTAAATGTAGGTGCTAACACTATAAAACCCATAGAAGAAAATACAGATATGAGTCTTCATGACCTTGGGTTGAGCAACAAAAGAAAAATAGATAAACTAGACTTTATCAAAATTAAAAGGCTTTTCTGCACAGGACACCATCAAAAAGGTAAAAGGATCATCACGGAATGAGAGAAAAATATTTGCAAACCATATATCTGAGAAGGGACTTTCATGTGGAATATGTAACGAATCTTATAACACAATAACAAGAAGACAGCCTGCCTAAAAATGAGCAAATGATCCAAATAGACATTTCTCCAAAGAAGATACACAAATGGCTCATAAGCACATTTAGGAACAGGCCATTAAGAACAGGCAAATGGAAACCGCAGTGACATGCCACTGCACATCCCCTAGGATGGCTATAATTGCTTTTGTTTTGTTTTGGGTTTTTTTTTTTTTTCTTTTCAGAGACAGAGTCTCACTTTGTCACCCTTGGTATAGTGGCATGGCTTCAGAGCTCACAGCAATCTCCAGCTCCTGGGCTTAGGTGATTCTCTTGCCTCAGTCTCCCCAGTAACTGGGACTACAGGCGCCCGCCACAATGCCCGGCTATTTTTTTGTTGCAGTTCTACCGGGGCCGGGTTTGAACCTGCCACCCTTGGTATATGGGGCCAGTGCCCTACTCACTGAGTCACAGGTACCACCCTCTAATCGTTTTTTAAAGGCAGTTTTTGTGAAAATTTATGGGGCACAAAAGATCTTTGTAACATATATAGAGTGTACCCTATTAAGTATTTAAGTATAATTACCCTACTCTTCTATTAAACACTGAATTTATTCCTTCTGTCTTACTGTATGTTTGTAGCCTTTAGTCTCCCTCCTTTTATCTTTACCCATCTCAGCTTCTATTATCGGTATTTCTGCTCTGTACCTCCATGTGTTCAAATTCTTTAGCTCTCACACCTCAGTGAGAGAACATGTGATACGTGTCTTTCTGTGCCTTAAGGTAATGGCCTCCAGTTCCATCCATGTTTTTGCAAATGACACGATTTTATTCTTTTTTGTAGTGAACAGTATTCCATTGTGTGTATATATACCACATTTCCTTATCCATTCAGAGGATGATGAACAACTTAGGTTAGTTCCATATCTTGGCTATTATAAAAAATTCTGCAATGAACCTATGAATGCAGGTATTCCTTTGATTCAAAGGGGACTAATATCTATATTATATAAAGAACTCAACTCAACAGAAAAAATAATCCCATTGAAAAGAAGGCAAAGGGCATGAAGAGACATTGTTCAAAAGAAAACATATAAATAGCCAAGAGGCATATGAAAAAATTTTCAACATCTCTAATCATCAGAGAAATGCAAATAAAACCACAGTGAGATATCATCTTACTCCTTTCAGAATGGCTATTATTAAAAAGACAAAAAATAACAGATGTTGGCAAGCATATGAAGAAATAGGAACTCTTACGTGCTGTTGGTGGGAATGTAAATTAGTCCAGCTATGATGGAAAACAGTATGGAGATTTCTCAAAACTAAAAATAGAATTACTGTCCAGTCCAGCAATCCCACTATTGGATATCTCCCCCCCAAAAAAAAACATTTGCAGGATGTGAAGAAATCAGAACACTCAAACACTACGGATGGGATTGTAAAATGGTAGAGCTGTACTGGACACAGTCTCACAGTCCAATCTGGCAGTCTCTCAGAAAGTTAAATGTAGAGTTTAACCTTAATATGCGAACCAGCCATTTTTAAGAGCAATAAAAACTATGTGTGCACCAAAGCTTGTACTGAGCATTTGTTGTTACGTGATTAACAATAACCTGAAAGTAGAAACAACCCAAATGCCAGTCACCTGATGAATACATGAATATTAATAAAGCATGCATATTAGTTAGCCACAAAAAGGAATGAAGTTCTTAATACTACAGGCTACCACGTGGAGGAACCTGAAAGCATTATACTAAGTGAAGGAAGCCAGTCACAAAAGCTTCATATTGTATGGTTTGACTTAGGCGAAATGGCCAGAATCAGCCGTCCACAAAGACAGAGTTGATAGTGGTGCCAAGGGCCAGCGGTGGGGAGTGAAGGGGGAACTGGAGGAGTGACTGCTAATGGGTATGGAGTGCTGTTTGGGGTGATAAAGAGGTTCTAAAATGGATTGTGGTAATAATTACACAACTCTGTGAATATAATAAAAAAACATTGAAATGACCACTCTACATAGGTGAATTGTGTGGTATAGGAATTAAATCTCAGTGAGGCTGTTACTTTTTTTTTAGTGGGTATTTCATTATCTTAATAACAGAGACCAGTAAAACTGACCATTAACATGTTTTTTCCTAAGTTGAGCAGTTTGAGTTCCTGATGAAGGTTTTTTCCGGGGCAGGGGTGGGTATATGTGTATGTAAACCTAGGATTTTGAGATTCTAGATGTGCATACTCCTAACATACTCCAGGACTGAGTACAAAAGATGGGGTATAAAAGATCTTTGTAACATATGTAGTGTGCCCTATTACCATACCATACCCTTACCATACCTCTCTTTTCTCTGAGTTCTTTCTCCTGATTCTGTGAGAGCTGGACATAGTGTTAAGACCTTTTCTCCTCCCCCTTATGTTCTCTTCTTGAAATCTCTTAAAAGATTTTAAGGTTTTATAAAACCATACTCTGTGCTAACATGATAAACCTAAAAGAATGTCATGTACTTGCCAGGAGACTCCTCCTGTTGGAAATATTGATAGATGTGCTTGACAAAGAGCAGCCTCAGCAACTCGGCATGTCTTCAGGAGCCAGCCAGACAACCAACAAAGCTCCCGCAAGCAGCAGGGACCTGGGGGCCTGTTGCGCCTCAGTTGCTTAATTGTGAAATCTGAGTGGTGGCACAAGATTTGCTCTAGTAACTTCTTGTAAGATCAGCTGAGGTAGTGCTTATGGAAACACCCTACACCCTGCAGAGAGCTGCACAAACACTAGTTTTGATGTTGAATGAAGTCTGTTCTTTTCTCAAAGAATTTGTAAAGATTTATTTTTTATAGCTTTATTGATATAGAATTGGCATGTGATAAACTGCATATATTTTTAAATGTGTAAGTCAATCATCTTTGATGTCTGTATACACCTATGGAATCATCAGCATCACGATAAGCAATGTATCCGTCACCTCTGTTTCCTCTGCCTCTTGGTGATTTGTCCTTACGATCCTCCCCTCTTATCCCTAGCCGGCCACTGATCTGTCTCTACAGTTTAACTTGCATTTTAAATTCTTTTTATAAATGGAAATGTACTATATATGCTTTTGTTATCTGACTTATTTCACTCAGCATAGCTATTTTGAGATGTATCCATGTCATTATGTGTAGTCTTAATAATAGTTCATTCCTCTGGCCAAGTGGCATTCCATTGTATAGATATACCTCTGTTTGTTTTTCTAGTCAGCTGTCGATGAATATTTAGATCCTTTCCAGTTTTGGCTGCTAAAAATAAAGCAGCTATCAACATTCATCATGTGGTCATGTGTAAAGAAAGCGTAAGTTTACTTATTAATAAACTACCAAACCATTTTCCAAATGGTTGTTCCATTTTATAAATGGTGGTTCTCTCCAGCAGTGTATGGAGTTCCAGATCCTCCCCGTCCTCCACCAAACACTTGGTGTGGTCAGTCTTTTTCATTTCAGCCAGTCAAGTTGGTCTGTAGTGCCATGCACTGTGATTTTTTTTTTTCTTTTTGCTGTCATTTCAATCGATTTTGGAGATTTCTCCAAAAAGATAGTAATGGTTATGAATATTGAAGCATCAACACTTATCAGCCCCTTTTATGTACCAGACACAGCAAGTATATTTCATGTATTTTTTTCATCTATTTTTCACAGAAACTCATGAAGTAGGTAGAAACCAAGTGAGTTGAGGTGTAAATCCAGTCCTGTCTTGACTCCAGAGCTCTTAATCCCTCTGCACTGCACTCGTACATCTTGTTTTAGGAATGCTCAATTCTCTGTGTTTCTACCCCATCCCAGGTGGTGACGATTATGAAAACAGGTTCTGTTGCTGTCCCCATTTCTGTCATCCCATTTTTCAGATGAGGAAGCTGAGGCACAGGGTCTACTTACCCAAAGTCACATATTTAAAACTGGTGTTCAAATTCTTGTTCCCGATCCACCAGCTATCTTTCCCCTACTCCTTAAGCAGCTCTTAAAATTTATTTTGGGCAGCACCTGTGGCTCAAAGGAGTAGGGCACCAGCCCCATATACCTGAGGTGGTAGGTTCAAACCCAGCCCCTGGACAAAAACTGCAAGAAAAAAAAAACAAACCTTATTTTACAGTCCTTTTCAGACCAATCAGAGTAGAGATGGGAGCTTCTTCCTGTTTAGCTTAGACATCCTTGCTGCTCCTTCCAGGAACCTGGGGAATTCTTTCCTTGTCCTTGCTACAGTCCTTGTAAAGTAGTATAGATTGGATATTTCATCCAAAGGCTGAGCTGAGACTAACGCCTAACCAAGGAAGAACATACCGCAAATTCATTAACTGGGAATGTACTTGCAGTCAATTCCCAGGGCTCATTGTGCAGTCAGTGCTTCTACATCATTTAGAGTTGCTAATAAATGAAAGTCTGTGCATCTTTCCAAGTGCCTTGATATTTACAAGTCTCATATTTTACCACAGGAAGCAACTTCAACAAGCATATTCATGTGTTGACAGTTCTAATTAATACAAGTAATTAGCCCTGACAGTAGAACTGTGAAAAGAAGCCCCATTCATAAATTTGCTAATTATGTTACTTTGTTCAAATTTAATTGCAGTCTAGTCTTTAATCATTTCTGTATATGAGTATAAAGGCCATCTTACTAAATTCTTTCAACTTTCATATTTACTTCTGGTAAGGGGATTTTGTTAAAATTAAATTATGGTTGGAATTTAATTTTCTCGTGTGTAGGAACTGGTGAAAAACAGAGATGATAATCTTCCTGGAGAGAGGTGAACAAGAGAATCGGAAAACCAAACATGGGGGAGAGAGGCATCATACTCATGACAGATTGTTTCTTATGTGTGTATCTAAAGCTTGTACCTTTTTGTGTACTTATTTTAATGCCTTTCCTGAAAGCAAAGAGTTTTATTTAGGCTGTTAGTAGAAAATGTGAAGATGATTGGTTACTTTGATCCAAGGTGAGCCCTCTTTACTCGGATATAAACAGCCTACTTTTTCAAGTGCTTTGTTCTAGACCAGGGCTCCTCAACCTTGGCACTGGTGACACTTTGGACTGGGTGATGCCCTGTTGGAGGGGGTGGGGCTGACCCCTGCATTGTGGGATGTTGAGGAGCATCCCTGGCCTCTACCCAGTAGATGCACCCCCAACCCCCTTGGGACAGCAAAGAGTGTCTCCAGACATCGCCAGTTGTCTCCTTGGGAGCAAAATCACTGTTGGTTGAGAACCACTGTGCTGGAGAGAAATGTAAGATAAAAAGGAATTAGGTAAAACCATGTATAAGACACCCATAAAATCGGCTATAGGAAAGTCAGTACAGCACCTTTTCTTGGGGTCATTTACCAGGCATCATTGCAGAGCAATTTAGTGATACTAACACAAAAACCCATGGTTGAAATGATAGTCCTTGAATTGCCCTACCTCCTCCTTACTGTTTCAAAGGCAATTGTCCCTGGGTCCTCTTTGATAGACAGTAGAGTTGTGCTTGGTTGCAGAGTAGCCATGTCTACAACCCTTTTGCTTCTCACTGAGATACACCTGGCTCTTAGCACACATGGACTTCACATTTGAAGTTTTGACTGTTCTCAGCTGACTCCGAGATGCTGAGTAATCAACTGCAAGTGTTCTCTGTCCTGGTTGATTCCTTCCCTTGCATTGCTTTCTGCCCTACCCTGCTTAGACTTATAGTCCCTTGTTTTAATTACTCTCTTATAAATACCTTTGATACACTTGCTGCTCAGTTGTTCCACCTGTCTGGAAAAAACCCTGACTTGGGTGAGCCTGGCTGCCAGACTCCTTGAATTCTGTAGCTGGTGGCTAAGCCCAGAGAACATGAGGCTATGGGGCAGACCAAGCCTATTATAGATGGGTTTCAGCATCCCACCTGTCCTGGACTCCCCTGAGAACATGGAATCCACCTACAGGGATGCCCTCAGCCTACTACCATGAAAACTATAAGCTGTCTGTGCTGTGCTCAGCCTTGTACTGTGCTTGTTCCTTCCTGACACCTCCAGGGAGGCCTCTGCCTTTTTATCAAAAGCTAATCCATCACCTGTCTCTTCTCAAAAAAATCTTTTATTAGTCATTATCCCTTTTTCTGCTGTGCCCTCGGCCTTTCAGTCACTACTAGATCATTCCCCAAAACACGTCAGCGTATTCTTGGTCTCTCTCCTCTCTCATTTTGAGAGGGAGCATGTGCATGATAACAAGTGATGTGTGTAGAGCTCAGGATCTTGCAGTGCCTTTCAGTAGTCGCCCTTCCTCTTTCCATTTGTATTCACGCTTCTCCAGAGATGCGCCTTACTGTCTTCACTTCAGCTTCAGTCATCCTGCTGCCCCCATTGCTCTAACCCAGTGTTCTTTAGCCTTTTTTTATCTTATGGCGCACTTGAACTTGTAGTTAAACTTCCGTGGCACACTTAAATTATGTTGATCAAAAAAAGAGTAAAAGAAAGAATACACTTTGTCTTGAACTTTTTCCCAAAATAATTAATGATCTTTAAAAATTTTCTTAGCATATGGTTGAAAGTCACTGCTCTAATGAAACAGTTCTAGCTGTTCGCTGCGACCTCTGTGTTGCTAAGGCCTAGGCTCACTTTTCTTCCCCGAATTCACATAGCATAGTTAACTACTCCCTCCTTGTTTTCTCTATGCCGTGATTTCCTCGCTCTGCCTGCTCTTCTGCTGCCCCGGCCTCTTTCCATGGTCTCCTATGCAGGCTCCCCTGCCGTCACTCTGAGAGCAGCTTCCCAATGACTGAATTCTAGGTCCTCTTTTCTTCTCCCAAGGCTGGAGTTTCTATTTATGTGCCATCAACTGCCAGATTTATCTCCTGAGCCCAGATCTCTTTTCTGAGCTTCTAAAATTATGTCCAAACCTACTCAAGGTTCCCTCAGATGATGCTCTGATGCTGAGTCTGGAAATCATTCTCAGAACCAGGCATAGAGAAAGGCCCACCTCTTTGTGATCTGAGAGTAAATTCCATAAATGCCATATAACAAATATGTCAAGTCAGGCGATCCCAAAGTACCCTCCATGGTTCATGAAAATCCTCCTGTTTCACAGTCTTATAATAAACTATGCCTGGCTCACAGGAGGCTTCTTTGAATTAATGAAGAGATATGGATACATTTGCCTAAATAAATGTCTAAAGTCAAGAATTCTTATCCCACCTATGAATTTTTGCAGGAATCTTTGGCATTTATGTAACGTATTAGTAGATTTCCACTTTTCTGATCCTTAATTTGGCACATTGTTGTAGGAATAGTCATTGTTGTGGTAACTTTTTATGCTGTAGCCTGGTAAATTTTAATTGTTATGATGGTAGAAGGTAATTCTTTGTTAGGGATGGGTGTCGTACGCTCCTCCAGGGGGCACTTGCAAATGTGTGTGAGAGAGGACTTTTCGGTTGTCAGAATGACAGGAGTCAGCGAAAAGGGGAAGTGATTGTCACGCAGTGCCTTTGACCCAGGAAATGGTCAACACCCTGAGTGCCCTGTACAATGAGGAGAAACTCAGTAACCTCTTGGTAGGCAACAGTAGGATATTCTTGGTGACATTTTCTCTGAGGCCATGCCTCTTCTGCTGGTTGAATTTCCCCATGAGCATTTTGTGTGAAGCTTACTTACCTCACAAAAAGGTAAAGCACCCTCTGTCCTGCTCCTTCATAATGTAATTTAATTCTTCCTGTAAATATTTATTCACATGTAAGACTAAATGCTGTGTGGTTTACAAAGATGTCTTAAAGTACAAGCCTGTATACAAAATAATGGCATAAGAATTATATAAACTATAGGAACACGGAGGGGGCGTTACTTAATCTGTCAGTCAAGGTTCAACCAGGAAAGAGAACTGATAGAGAAAAGACTAAGAGATATTCCAGTGACAAAGAATTGGCTTACATAACTGCAAGAGCTGACCAGGCAAGGGCAAATCTGAAGGGCAGGCCATCGGGAAGGCCAAAATCTGAAGGGCAGGCCATTGGGAAGGGTGAGCTAAAACATTCAGGTATTCTGGAGCTGCGGTCCACAGGCAGAGTTTCTTCTTCGGGGCAGCCTCAGCTCTTCCCTTACATAAGACCTTTTAACTGCTTGGATTAGATCTACCAGCTTGTCTGCAATAATCTCCCTTGAAGTCAACTGATTATGGACTTCGATCACATCTACCAAATACTTTCAGAGCATCCCCCTGAGGAGTGTTTGAGAATCTGGAGACTGTAGCCTAGCCCAGTTGTCCCATAAAAAAGGCCATCATACTTGGAGACTGAGTTTTCAAGCCTTCTGTCTTGAAAGATGTGGCATTTGTTCTGGTCTTTGAAGAATGGGAGATTCATAAGTGAGGGGTAGGCATTCTAGAGAATATGACTTTAAAATTAATCAAAGCAAATAAAAGGTGCCAAGGCCGGAACGTGCAGTCCATGTTTGCAGAATGGCTGATTGTTGCCGTTTGGCCTTTGTCTGAATCTCAGCTCTCAGTCTTGTCATCTAAACAAATGGGCTCAATACTTGTCCCCCAGGATGAAATGACTCAGTGTTTGTGGACACCTTTTGGAAACAGTAAGGTACTTTATAGCAATAGTTAGTGGTGGCAATAGCATTGGTGAAAGCATGAAGTTGATAAGATGAAAAAAAAAAAAAAAAGGCTGGGCAGGTGAAACAGAGACTGATTGTCACAGCTTTGTCTGAAATATATCTTTAATTTAAAAAAAAAATACCATTCTCTTGGCATTAGTTCCTAATGGACTAAAAGACAATGAGAATGAGTATGTATGAGTCTGTACCCAATTGTTGCAAAGATGCAGTAGACATTTGCTCCAACAGCAACTCGTTTTTATAGGAGTAGACCTCTGTTTTCAATGCTTGAAACATTGGAGGTGAGGGAGAGTCACTTACTATAAACTTACTGAATACTTTGCCTAAATAAGGAAAGAGAATTAAACCATTTCCAAGGAAGTTATTCCAAGTTGCTTGGGTAATGGCCATTGTACCCAATCGAGTCAGTCACCAAACAAGGCACCCAGAAAACGAGGCTAAAATGAGTACCGTTTGCCAAACTGCTTTCTTTTTCAGAGCTGTGCTCGGTGAACCAAGCAAGTTTCCCCCAGTTGTTAAAGCCACATGCATTTTGAAGGAAATGTAATCCATATGTTTCTGAGCCGCTATAACTAAGTTATTAAAAAGTTATTTTGTAAGTGTGATTTCATGTTTGAAGTCATTTTGATATATTTTTAGTAGATTTTCATTCTTTATAATGCTAAATTTTTCTTGGCTTATTTTCTTGTTTTATTTAACATCTTAACACATTCTACAGTGAGGCACAAAGGAAATCTTGAGCCCGGGAGGAGGGTCCCTGGTACTAGAGTAACCCAGTTGAAGCAGTCAGTTTCTATTCCTAGACGTTTCTGTTAGCCTTCTTTAATTTTTTATATTCTTTCTGGGGCTCCTTTTAATCTGGTCATATCACTACTCTAGACCTCTCCCACCCCACTCCCCAAATGGTTGTCCATGAAAAGGAATGGGAAAAAGAGACAGAGGACAAAGAATAAAATCCAATTGCCTCCTAGAATATATATTTCTCTGCTGTGTAACATGGTCCTTTCTTTCCAGAATTGAGTTCATTTCCCCCTTTTTACCTGCTACCATTGTTAGCTGAAAGGATTAGGTGTTTCATCAAGTGTCAACAAAAGAGAAATCAAACTGAATTTGGGAGCAGCCTCCAGCTTTACATTCTTAGGGTGATAGAGTCTGCTTAGGATCGAAACTAATTGAAAAGTGGCTTCATTTTTTTTTTTTTTTTACTAAAATAAGCTTTTTTTTTTATATGGACCAAGTTTTATCTGTACTCGAAGCATCCTGGTTTATGTGTGTTTTCTATCAGGAACATCTGTTGGTGGCAAAGGCTACCAAAGCAGCCTTATTTTTATGGGATAGTAGAAATTTCTTTCTGTTCTGAGTGCCGAGGCCTGCACTCAAGACAGAAAAGCATCCTGTTCATAGCATCAATTCTGAGGGGCATTCACTTCCTGGAGGAACCAAGGTTAGAGAAGTTAACACTTTTACTATTTTGTTCATCGGTATTGGAACACTTTCCAATCTACTTTTTTATTTGGTCCTCAGAACTTTCCTGAAGGCTGTGGTTTTTGTGTTTTTGTTTGTTTTCATGAGGGAATTGAGGCTCAGGGATGTTACTTTTTTTACTCTTTCACAAGGTGATCGTGGCAGTTGGTATGGGCCTCAGAGAGTGGATATGTCCTGTCCATCATGTGGGGACATTTGGGGATCTCTGGAAGCCCCACCCCATATCACTCCAAATGTATTAAAACATAACACAGGTAATCCCATATATCCTGTACGTGCCATATGTGATGTAATACATGTATCACCATATATGTGACTTGAGTATAAATAGTTGAGATGGTACATTTGATAGAAATTTAATTTAACATTTAGCATTTTCAATTTTATCATTTCTTTTTTCACTTTGGGCCCACTTTGAAAAACTCACAGTGCCTGAGCACTGTCCTAAAGTGGATAAAGCCGCCCTCCTCCCCTTACTCACTTCTGGGTCCCTCACACCTGTTGGCAGAGCTCAAGAGAGGGCTTAATGAACATTTGTTGTTTGAAGTGCATAAGTGAGAGAAAGAATAAAATAATTAACAAATTATGAGTAAGCAGGGAAGTCTGGCTCTGAACCGCATCTACGCCATGTTGGCTTATTTCTTTACACTGCTGCCTTGGAATAGCTGAAAGGGCGTCCTACAAGCTGTGTATTCAAAATATGTTCCTCATAATTTCTCTCCTTATTCCTTTCCAAGTCAGTTTTCTTTTCTGTTAAAAGAAGAAAAAGACCACACGTATTGACTCTCGGTAGCTATGAAGTAGCCATAACCACTTTCAGATCATAATCAATTCTTTTCTCTCTGTTTAACTGCTATAGTTCACTTTATTTGCTTTGCCTTCCAAGTATGGGACAAATGTGGCTGTTAATATTCAAGTAAGTTTCTTTACAAAATTGAAGAGGTGTTTTTTTGCCTGTCTCATTTTGTGTGTGTGTGTGTGCATGTGTGTGTTTTAATTTGTTTTATTAATAATTGTTCATGTTTTTCACATGTGTTTTGTCCTGAGATGTGACTTTTTTTCTAATCCCAAGGTGAATCTCTGTGGCCTTTCTTCAAATCTCTAGGGTTGGGTAGCAAGGGACCTACTGAGCAAGATGGAAAGCTCGAGAGAGCACCTATTCCTTACGAACAAAAGAAACACACAGGGACCAGCGAGAGAAGGGGAGAGAGAAACGGGTTGGAGCGGGAGCCATCCCGCTCTTCCTCAGCTCTGATTTCACCCCTGGAAAAGTAGGTCCACACCTAGCGGTGGACGCTGGGAATGCTGGTTCTTCCTGATTCTTCTAGACTCCCAGGGCTAGTAGACAGCTCCAGGGCAGACTTCTGGGCTGCACTCAGAAACCTGTGGTGCTGCTTCAGAGGCTGAGTTTCTGGGTCAGGAGTTGGAAATGGTGGGACTAGGGAGTTAGTCATTCAGCAAATCGTCCTTAGACACCTGCAGTAGCGATAACACAGTGAGTAGGACAGACTCGTCCCTGGAGTCCAGAGGTCTGTCTTCTCACACGCGGGATGAGCTTTTGCTCCTTGAAGGTGCCTTTCTTGAAGTATATTAGAAATTCTTTGGTTTCTATCAGTTTGGGGTTGGGTTATATGTATGTATACAACCTTGTATTTTCAAAAGACTGAATCCTGTTTATCAACAAAAGTTGGAGAGGGGAAGGAAACCTATAGCAAAAAAATTTCTCTCACAGAGAAATCAGGCATGTTTCCCCACTGCTATATTATTATATATGTGTGTATGTGTATTGTGTGTGTATATATGTAGTTAATCTCTAGGTAGGCCTAGACTTCAAAATACAGAAATGCAGAACCCTTCCTGAGTTTTTGTTGTACCCTCTGGCTCCCCTCCTTCCTCATGGAAGTTCCTCCCTGAATTAAGGACTTTTGTTCATTTTTGGTACTTTCTCTTGCAACATACTGTGTATATTATATACATATATGTGTATATATATGTATATAATCTTGTTTAATGTCCTTAAGTGATCTTTTTCTAATCTCATCTAGATCATTTAATTTGCAGCAGGAATCCCAAAGTATATTCTTCCCCAGAGAAAGAATGAGATTTTCCTGGCATCAATTTAAGGAAATAATTACTGGAGAAACTTGTGTGAGATGTGTCGTGTGCTAGAGATGCTGGTGACCACAAAGTGGCTGCCTGCAGGGACGTCTGGCCCCCTTGTCTGAGGAAGCTGGGACTTTGGTATTTCCTGTTCCTCTTTCCACTCTGCTTCCTCATTTGCTTTGCCACCTACCCCAACTGTCTCGGTTCTAAGAGTGGTGCTTACATGTGGGGAGCAAATCTCTGCCACCGCCGAAGCGTTTCACAGAATGAGTCCTTGAATGTAACTGCTCATGTTCCCTGTCTTTTCTGCCCAGTCCTCTGCAGCAAGAACTTCTCTAACATTTTATATTTGAGTTTTTTCTGGGGGAGACAAAAGTAAATTCGGCCAAGAGTAAACAGTCTGACAGTTGGAGATGTTTCTTCTTGGAAGTAGCAGGCCTTCCGTTCCAGCCGCTGCTTTTGTTTGAATGCTTGGAAACTGGAGAGGAGCCTAGAGCTGCCTGGTTTACTGGCAGAGGGGAAGCTGAGCAGGTCTTCCTTGCGGCATTTCCATGAGCATTAGAGCAACTCCAGAGTCAGTGAGCAAAGGCCCCATCCTTCTGTTGTAAGCTGCTGTTTATCCTCCCAGCTGCCCACCCTCAGTTCTTGGCTGGTTGGTGGCTGCCTCGTTGTGATGAACTCGAGCATCTTTGCAGGGAGGAGGCCCGGATTCCCTCAGAGGCCCGCTTTCTTACTCCTTCCAGGCTGCTACACGTGGTTGGCATTTTTCTTATCCACGATTCCCTTTCCCACAGCACTGGATGTAGCAATGTAAGTAAATAATTAAAATTCTGACCCTTGTATGTCCTATGGTTTTACTGAAGTCACTCAAAATTCAAAGCATACTTTGATGTCAAATCTAGGTCTTAAATTTGGTTTGAAATTAGCTGGACCATTTGCTCACTGCTGAATCAAGTGGAAAGAAGAGTCAGTTGTGAAACAAACAGAATTCTTTGATGGAAGGTTGACTGACTGCCAGTGGCATATTTGATTATGGGTAGCCCAACCTCACAGGCTCTGGGTAAGGGCTACTGTGCCTCATGGTAGCTGAGCCATTAGAGCGACCCCCCCACCCTTTTTTTTTTTTTTTTTTTTGCAGTTTTTGGCCGGGGCTGGGTTTGAACCCACCACTTATAACATATGGGGCTGGCTCCCTACTCCTTTGAGCCACAGGCACTGCCCTGGAGCGACCCCTTTTGCCTGGGACCTTGTTGGAGCCTTTGTATTGTTTGAGGTGATGAATTGTGGATGCATCACCACAGTCAGAAAAGAAAACTGGTTTGTGGTCCCAGCCTTCTCACAGCTTACTCAGGGACCTTGGGGGAGTTTAACTTTTCACCCTTTCTGAGCTCTGTTTCAGCATCTGGAAGGTGAGAGGACATTTAGGTAGCCATTAAGGTCTAGCCAGCTCTAAGGATTCTGTGTACATATCAACATTGGTTTTCCTACACAGGCCTCATGGCTGTGAACATCTGTGCTCATTAAATAACTTTTTTGGACTCACCACCTGGACTTAAGTGGGTTTGTTAAGAATAGAAACTGCCTCACCCATCCTTATATCCCCTCAGTCTAGAGTGGTGCCTGACACACAAAATGTTTTCGGTTAACATTGGTTGTATTACTTAAGAAAAGAGGGGAGAGGCAAGTTGTTAAAATTAAAGACTGCTTCAGACAATCTGGTGGAATTAGAAATTACAAGTTCTAAGTCAACATAAAGGAGAGAAAATTAGTTGTGTTCTGCCCTGGGCTCTTATCGGTCAGGCAAACTCCCTTTTGTCCCTAATTGGCAGGGAATTAGATGAGGCGCCTCCAGTGCTCAACGTAGTCCCTGATGCAAGGTGGGCACTCAGTAAAATGTTAGCTGTCAGCAGCAGAAGGCAGAACAAACCAGCTAACTGAGAGTCACCATGCTAGGTGAGCCATCACATGATAGACTTAAAATTTGAGAGCATATATACTTACCACCAAATTTTAGTGAACTCAATATTTTACTAACGCAAATTGAATTTGCATTACTTTGGCTTGTGTTTCCGAATCTTTACACAGGTCGCTGTCAGTCCATGGGGTGGATGTCAGTTCTGTGGACACCACAAGGTGGTGTAGAATATGAAAGACATTAAGTCAAGCCCTTGCCAAGGCCCTCCTTGACCCCACAGTGCTCTGTGTGTGTTGCCTTTTCAGTCCTGAGTATCAAGGGTCAGTTTTTCCTTAAATGAGGATGTAGAAAAGAGACATCTAGTTATTAGATTTTTCTAGTTTGTCTGAAAAATAAATGGGAGGTTACCCTTGGAAGTGATTTGCTTGAGATGTCCAGGTAGCAGGACTCTGTGTGGTGCCCTGCACTCATCACAGAGAGCTGAGTGGGCTCCTGGCTGCAGCACGAGAGGCAGTGGCCTGTCTAGTGCTCATGGTGTCATTAGGTAACTGGAGACCGCTATTTCAGGTACCTATCCGGTGCCTGTTTCAGGCACATCCTGTGGGCCTAGGTGTCCCTTGGCCATTTGTAGGCCGCGCATCTCTTCCAGGCTGTGCTCCATTTACTCCTGAACACTCGCTCCTCCCTTCCTCTCCGCTGATCACGCTGTTCTCACTGCTCAGGAAGCTCCCGCTGCACACGGACGTGGAAGGCGCTGGGCAAGTCGAGTCCACCTCTGCTGTGCACTACTCCGGGACGCCAAGGAGCTGAGAGGAGAGGACACACACCAGGCTAAGATTTTACGTCAGGAGCTGTTGTCTCATTTTGAGGATAAGGGAGAAGTCAGGGTCAGGGCCTCCTCCAAACACTGTATGCACAGGCCTGCGACTTGAGCCCATTGGGTGGGTGTCTGGAGTGAGGATCCCCGGGCCCTGGGACACAAGGGCACTGATAAGTTTCAGTGACCATGATCCTATTCTTGTGATTTTTACCTCATTTGGCAGTATTTCATATATAAAACTGAGGCTTCGTTTATTTTGACCGCCTCCCTGACTCCCATTTAAAGAACCACCATCTTTTCCTGAAAGGCCTCAAATGGAGAAAGTGATGACAGAGAGAGGCCTCATTCCCGGCACTCCCTCCAGGCCACGATGACCCTGGCCTCACAATTCCAACGTGGAACCCAGTGACTCATCTCCCAGAGCTCCAGTCTGCGTGGAAAGGGGGACTTTATGGTCACTTGGTTCTGTGTCTTCATTTTTGAAATGAGGAACTTGAGGCTCAGAGACGCCAACCACAGTCACTGGAACTTGTGTCTCTGGTTTCCCAGTCGGGACTTTTTGCACCCTCCCCCCGGTGTCTCTCCCTCCCTCTTGTTTAGCATTTCATGTAGTCTTGCCTTCCCCACTGCACCTCCCCTTTTTCTGAAAACATTAATACACATATGCAGTGGATTTGCTTTGCTTTTCAGCCTTGTCTGCCCGCTGTGTGTCCAAAATAGCCAATTGGAATTCATGAGAATGTTATGTCTTCAGATGTTTATAATCAGAAAGGATCCCTATGGTTTTTTTATAATAAAACAACTTGGATGTTGGCATTTTGTGCTGGAAAGGCAAGCCAAGTTCACAATGCAGCAATTACCATGCGATGCATTATGTATAATTTGTAGCCTGCCCAGGAGCAATGGTGAACCGTGCAACACTGTCTTGGCCCTACCTCGTAATTAGCCAGGATCAAGCGCTGCACAGGGAGAAGCACAATACTTGTCACCTGAGGTAAATACAAGTAAGGAACAGTTCTGAGAAAAGTAGCACACCCCAAATTCAAGAGCAGCCCCTGTATCAGGCTGCAGATATGTCAGAAACTTTCACTGCTAATTGAAAAGCCCTTCTGAGGTTTAGCAGCTCATAAATTTGCACTGAGAGTCGCCTGTTGTTCCAAGGGTCTCAGTCTTGTCTTTGAAATTTGCCAGTTGTACTTTTCTGGTGCATTCCTCCCATAGTATCACTGTAAACACCAAGAGTTGCATTTTAACATAGATTTGAACAATGTGGTTTTAAACGAGTTTACCACATCGAAGAGAGCTGTGTGGGCATGTTTTATAAATTCTTTTCTCTGCAGTATTTAGAGCGACAAGTGCCTCACACAAGTTATGTTCCATGTAGATCAGCCATGCTGGTGTGGTGTCCTGGCTGGCGCTTTCACTGCCTTTATTTTTTCTATCCTAAGATAATTATCTGAAAACAGGTCTAGGCCTTTTGCCAAGTCAGTTGCCCTTAATCTGCTGCGTTCAGATCCATAGAAACAATTCTGAAGCACTGTTGCTCTTGGTCTAAATAGCAACAAACTCTGTAGCTTCTCATGGTCATCTTTTTCTTCTTCTTTTATTTAGTTCACATATTCACTGCATCAATTTGCAAACTCTTCTTTCTTCATGTACAATTACACCTAAATCCTCATAGCCTCCCATTAAAAAAAAAAAATCACTAATATTTTGCTGAGCCACTCGTTAGAGTGAAGGAAGGTTGGGTGACAAACGGAGAGACGTGAGTGCTGGTTTCCAAAGAACATGTTACAGTATCAGGAATACTGGGCTCACAGTGACCCCTGGGCTCTGGGCCACACACTGGCTGTAAGGTCTCAAGAAACCACCCATCTACCCTGAACCTCAGTCTTGGCACTGGTAAAATGAGGGTGGTACTTAGTGCCCTACACCTCCCTCCCTTCCTCCATTCCTGCAGTAATTCATTTATTCATTCACCCATCCTGGGACAAAAGGTGAATACAAACCCTCACTCTCACAGGGAGCTCTCATAGCCTAATGACCGTACACATTATTAAAATAATCAGAGTTACAAATATTCTCTAACTGTGGCATTGTAAGTTTTGAAGAAAGGGGATCCTGTGGACGTTTAAGACAAAGGAACCTAAAACCTCATTGGGGATGGTGGGGGATACAATCACTTTCCTGGTGAGCCAAAGGAAATAAAGTGGAAGAGAGGCAGGCTGGGGCAAGGGGAAGGAGGAAGGGTGCCATGGGCTAGAGAGGCGCTGGTGGCCCTGCCCCACAGGGCTTACTGGGCAGTGTATGATTTGGGGGTTTTGGAGGGTTTGGGGCAGAGATTAAAGTTGATGAGACACATGTTTTTGAAAAGCTGTCCCCAGTCCTGTGTGCAGAATGGCTAGTGGGAAGAACAGAGTGTGTGTGGAGATGTAGTTCAGGCAGGCACAGGTCTAGGCTGATGATGGAGGTGGCTCAGAGCGGGTGGCAGGGACAGGGAAGGACAAATTCAAGGTACATTCAGGTTAAAATGGTGGGTCTTGATGATGGACTGAATTTGAGGGCAGGATTTGAGGAAGAGGAGGATATCAAAGACGATGTCCTTGATCTCTCTGGGGTCGTGGCACGTGACTAACTGGATGAATACATTGCATGGATGGTGGGACATTGCAGAGCTGGGGCAGCCTATTAATGTCATAGGAGGCATCACTTACCCTTCATGGCTCTGGGCCAGGAGCTCACATCCTTTAAGTTTTTTGGTCCTCAGAACATACCTCTGAGGTAGATTTCTGCATTACAAATAGGAGAAAATTGAGGGTCAGTGAGTAGCGTAACTTGTCCAGACAATTTTCAAATAATCTCTGAGCTGAATTCTAGTTCAGTGTGAAGCACTTCAGGGCGAGCTATTTCAGGGGTTTAAAAAGACCAGTCTTCCTGAGGCTGGGAGGCCGTCTGTGAAGATGTTATGACACACATAAGCACACGCGTACACACCTGTGTACAGGTACGTGCACGCACACGAACTCTCCCTCTTGCGAGAGGGACAATGAGTTAAACCTAAAAGAACACACAAGAAGTGGTCATTAGGCTCAGGGCTAGGTTAGCACCACCATCAAACATGAAAACAAGCATGGTTTTAAAATGACTGTCATACTTCTGGGACAGCTGATCACATTGTGGAAATCGGCTTTCCAGCCATCACAGTGGCTACCGCTGACCCACATGAGAATTTCTGGAGCTTGCTTGTTTGTGTATTTCTCCAGCTGGCTCCTTACTCCACTTATCTCATGGTGCTTATCCGCTCTGGAAGGATAAACGGTTGAGTTGTCCTCACCTTCCAAGTTATCTAGACCTTGTGGAAGAGCCCACCCCGGTTTCCTAAACCTTAAGCTGCTATCACTCAAAACACAGGGATAGCATATTTTTTATAAGTGCGTCATTCCTCTTCCACTTATTTTCAATTCTGCTTTTGTTTTTGTTTTTTTTTTTGCCCAGCAAGCACACAGCACATATCTGGCCACAGGCCTTCCGTTCTTGTGGGCTGGGTGGTTCTCCCAGGATGCCCTCAGCCCTGCCCCCACTGACTCCAGGACCTTGATACTAGCCATGACTCACCTCACTCGCAGGTTTTCTCAGAGCATTCGTCTTCCTCCAGTTCCACCTGCAAGAGAGGGATTGCCAGATGGCTTTCAGCTGTAATAAGGGCTTTGCACTACTGTGTTCTCCTAGACCACCAGAATCTCAGGGACAATTTCCCGGGTCAGGGATTGTTTTTTTAATTGTGCTTTAGTATCAGTATCTCTGGACATGTAATGGTGCCCTAATCGGGCTTATGGGCTTTGAAAAGTAAAGAGAATATGAATTTTTGAAGTCTTTAAGACAGCACAAGCACGGATGGATATAATACATCTCCTATCCCAGCTCCTTTCTGGCTGCTGACTATTCTCTAATGTATCCAGAACCCCAAGCCCCAGGCAAACACCATGAATTTCATAGAGGAGCCAATAGCTGAACTGTGTCCCAGAGGCTGCAGGTCTGTGGCCTCCCCTCACCTCTTCAGCGCCCTCTAGTGTCTGGGGCTATAAACTGAGATGCCCAGACCTTGGGGTCCTACAGCAGGTGTCCACTGTGGCCCAGATGTGGCCAGTTGTAGGTGACGGCTCTCAGCACAGGCTGCTGGCTCTTCCTCCCTTGCCTTTATTTCTAGATTTCTTGGGATGATGTTTACTTGGCTTATTTTTTTTTTTTTTTTATGTGCAAAGGTTAAAAGGTGTTTTAAGAAGATTGAGGTTTCCTAGGGATATATTGGCTACTTTCAAAATGGCCTTTGATTTCAAACGTCAATGAAAACATTACCTTGATCCTTTATGTAAAGAGCTGGAAATTTGTCAGCACTGATTTGAAACTCAAATGGACGGCAAGAAGAAAGAAAAAAAAAAGTCTAAATGTCATCAAATATGTATCTTGACACCTTTATCTAACAGGGGATTTGAGAGCTGGGGCAAAAAAACAGTGGTTTTGAAGATTTTGTCATTTGGGAGTGGAGGTCCTGCCTCTGCATGTGTAAGAGGGGGCTGTGTACCTGGCCTTGTGAGTGTTGAAAGGAGCTGCTGTCCCAGGCATACGGGAATCTGCCACTTAGGACACAGCCTTTTCCACCAGGAAGCACATCTGCTCCTCTCTCAGATCGCTGGGGGTTTTGTACAGCAGCTGCGGCAGCCGGACCCTGCTGAACTCCAGGGTGCTAAAAGCTGCCGGCTTCCAAGATGCTGTCTTAGTCAGTGTGGCCTGCCTTTACAAAATACTACGATAGGCGGCGGGGGTCAAACAGCACAACTTTATTTCTCACGGTTCTGGGGCCAGGACGTGCCAGAGACTAGCACGACCGAGTTCTGGTAGGGTCTCTCTTCTGGGATACAGATGGCTGCCTTGTCACCATGTCCTCATGTGGCAGGGAGACCAAGCTCTGGTTTCTTCATCCACTTACAAGGGCTCCAATCCCATTATGGCAGCTCCACCCTCATGATCTCATCTAAACCTAATTACTTCCCAAAGCTCCTACCTCTAAGTACCATCACATTGAGGATTAGGACCTCAACATGTAGATTTGGGGATGACACAAGCACTCAGTCCGTGGCAGATGCCCTATGGCCTCTCAGAGCCTGGGCGGACCAGGCGGGACCACAGCAGCTAGCTTCCTGTGGTCATGGCTAAGGAATTAGAAATATTTTCCTGGAAGGACCCACTGGAGCCAGAGGCCTTACAGATTCTGGGACTTACAGAATGCTCTTACAAATCCTAGTATTGCACGTCAGCCCACTGCCAGGCTAGAGAATCCCCCAAGTCAAAGCAAATTCTGGGTGCCCTATTCTATCCACTTTCTGAACCAGTGCGTCAGACACTGAGTGAGAGCTGAGAGTCCTCTTCATCTCACTTCCCCACTCTGACGCTCTGCTGGGGTGGTGCTAAGAGAAAGACAGGGGCAAAGAGAAGGATCAGGCATGGATATAATGGGGGTTGAGTGAGATGACGCTCCCCCCCCGACACTCTGCTGGGGTGGTGTTAAGAGAAAGACAGGGGCAAAGAGAAGGATCAGGCATGGATATAATGAGGGTTCAGTGAGATGTGAATCTGTAAACAGAACCACTTTGGTTGGGCTTAAAATAAATCATTTTTAGTATTATTGCATCCAGGATCGATGGTCTTATTAGCACAGATTGCATCTGTTTCTCTCTTCTCAGTTGGAGTTAGGGTGGTAAGGAGGCTCTGGATCATTCCTGTAAAGCATTCATAACACAAGGCAGTGTGTACAACAGCCTGTGGGATTCGGAGCTGGTTACATTGCCTGTATTCACACCCATATGTGTATCCGTATCTTCCATTCTCCTTCTCCTCATGCCTTGTCAGTCTTCTTTGATCCAGAAGAATTCTGACATAGAAACTGCTAGATGCTGGTAAATAATCCCTGGGTTTCAGGGCACCTAGACATAAACAACTCCATAATATTCAGTGCAGCAGCTTCTGTAGAGCCCATCTGTTTCAAAATAACCCTAATTCTGCTTACGATGCAGAATGCTTTGTTGACTGGAATTTGTCCTAGTTTTCTGCAGCAGATCAATGTCATAGGCCTCTGGTTCCACCTGCTGGCAAATGTAATACTGTAATGAAACCCAGGGTGGACATTTTTAGTTGAAAGAAAATCTGAGCCATAGTCCAGTAGCTCTCAAAGACAAATGTACATCAGAATTGCCTGGGAGCTCATAAAAAATAGTGGCCTGGGCTCTGTGGCAAGCCTACCCAATCAGTAACTGTTTTTTACACACTCCTCTTGGTGATTTAAACACTAACCCCAATGTTACAGAGCCAATTCACCTAGAATGCAGAGATCCAGAACCCAGGGAAGGTTAGAGATGACTCTACCCCTCTGTATCCTAATCATCCCCACACAAGGGATGACCAAGTGACAAAGCCTGCTTGAGATGCCCCCTTTCACCTCTAACAGTATATCCCAGTAACTCTCAGGGACAAAGGTCAAAGCTGCATTACCGTGGAACTTATTAAGAATATAGAGAAACCTGGCAAAGTCACTGCTTAGTGAAGGGTCAAGGTTAACATCGCCAGTGATAAGTCATGGTAGTGGAACATACCCTCGATATGTGATGTTTAAGGGCACTTCACTCTCTGGTATTCTCCACCAAAACCCAGAACCCAGATCAAACCCAGATCAAATCATGAGGACAAGAACTAACTGAACTGAGACGTACTACATGATATCTGGCCAGTAAGACTCAAGACCATCAAGGTGATGAGTGACAGGAAAGGACCACAGACCAAAGAGACTGAGGAGACAAGATAGCTACATGTGCTGTGTGCTTCTGGAGTGGATCCTGGAACAGAGAAAGGAAATAATTAGAAAAACTGGTAAAATCCAAGTGAAGTCTGCAGTTTACTCATAGTAATGTGTCAATGTTAGTTTCTCAGTTTTGACAACTGTACCATGATAATTTAAGATGTTAACATTAAGGGAGTTGAATTTTCTGTATTATGTTTACAACTTTTATATAAATCAAAAGTTGCATAGAAGTTTACTTAAAAAAATTTAAACCTTGGGGTGAGGAGTGGCACTGAGTGAGTCCACATGAGTTGGAGACATTTCCAATAGCATAGCCTGGCTGCTTTCTGCCCAGCCACTGGAAGTGAGGGGCAGGCCAGCTGATGGGGCAGGGTGCATCCTCCAGAGCAGCTGGTTGCTGTTGTGGCACCACTGACCCCTCCTGTCTGGACACCAGAAACCCTCATGGCTCACTGGGAACAAAGCAGTCATGGTTGCTTGAACCTCCATGTGGAAATGTCAGATGTCCAGCCCCCTTGGTGTACAGATAAGGAGCCTGAGACCCAGGGAGGAGAAGTCACTGGTGCGAGGTCCTGGAGGAGCTGGGCTGTGAGCACGCATCTTATGAAGTGAGTTCTCTTTCCACAGCATTTCTCAGGTGATCTGGCAAATCATCTGCAAACAGAATCACCTGGGTACTTCTTAAAATGCAGTTTCCTGGGCTCCAACTACCAGTTCCTGCATTAGAAGCTCTGGTGGTGGGATTCACTAATCTGCACTTCTAACAAGCTCTCCATTTTTATGCACAGTTAGGACTGAGAAGCACTGCAGCAACCTGAGCAGCTGTCTGGTATACAGTATCTGCAAAACTGGCTTGCATTTACATGCCCAGACCTCTTGCATTTGAGCTGTTGAAGAGCTGGGTCCTCAGTTCCAATGCCCACCTTCATTGGCCAGTTGGTTGCTATTTGATGGAGATTACTGCCCAAAGTCACTGAAAAACAGGGGGGAAACCAGCCACAGCCATTCCTTGAGGATGAAAATCAAGGCCAGGACCCAATATATTTGGGGACCAGGCAACATTTTTATACTTAGAGCTCAGTTTATAAATACTCGTTCCTTCACTGCCCTTTCTCTTATATATAATAGAGTTAAAACTTACTCAAGTACAAGCAGAAAAGGTTGAGAGTGGGACTCATATCAAGGCTTTGAGGCCACTAAAAGTTCCTTCCTGCAAGTCCTTCCCCATCATGTCCCACCTGGACATCAGGAAAACCAGGCTATGAAGAGATAGAGTTTCCTCCACTCCGAGGTAAAGGCAGAACACCATAAGTGCAGGTCCCAGATGCCTGGGAAGTCTGGAGGAGGCAGTGGTGTGAACCTGGGGAATCCTTTAAGACCTGAGGATCCCTGTAGCATTTTTCAGACTCCTGTATATTATGTTTTTGATCACCATTCCCCACACCCTTCACAAATAACCTCCTTGTTCTACCTTTTCTTTTTTCTATTATAAAATGTAGTCTCAAATCTGTGCCTCAAGATAGGATGCATGTGTGGTTTCTCTCTGCCATCCCAGGTGAGCACTGGGTACTCAAGTATCAGGCAAAGAGAACACAGAATGAGAGACCCAACCTCTTTCCTCTAGGAGCCCATTTTTCCAAGACTTTTCATACATTTATCCAGTGAATATTCCTAAACAATTTCAAGTTTGGAAAGATATTTGGATAATATTTAGAAATCTAGAAACTGCCATTCGATCCCATAATTCCTCTACTAGGTATATATCCAGAAGAACAAAAAAATCACAGTTTAACAAAGATATCTGTATCAGAATGTTTATTGCAGCACAATACATAATTGCTAAGTCATGGAAAAAGCCCAAGTGCCCATCAACCCACAAATGGATTAATAAATTGTAGTATATGTACACCATGGAATATTATGCAGCCTTAAAGAAAGATGGAGACTTTACCTCTTTCATGCTTACGTGGCTGGAGCTGGAAAATATTTTTCTTAGCAAAGTATCCCAAGAATGGAAGAAAAAGTATCCAATGTTCGCAGCCCTACTATGAAACTAATGTATAGCTTTCATGTGAAAGCTATAACCCAATTACAGCACAACAACTGGGGAAAGGGGCAAGGGAGGAGAAGGGAGGGGGGAGAATGGGTGGAGGGAGAGTATTTGGTGGGTCCACACTTATGGTGCATCTCAGAAGGGTACAGGTAAAACTTACTAAATGTAGACTATAAATGTCTGCATGCAATAATGAAGAAAATGCCATGAAAGCTATGTCAACCAGTTCAATGAAAATATTTCAAATTGTATATAACACCAGCACATTGTACCCCGTGACTCCATTTGTGTACACACCATGATTTAATAAAAAAAAGAAAATAGAAATGATCCCAAACATTGAAGTCTCTTCACTGCCTCCCTCTGCTGCTGGATCTCTGGCCTGTTTTGTTTAGTGTTTGTGAACTTCTGTCTGGGCTGTGGGCCTTGGTAACATCTAGGTTGGTGAATATCTATGATTTTTTCCCCCTTGGGGAGATATCCAAGTCCCCATGCAGAATTCATAGTAAACAACAGTAGATTAATAGATTTAAGCAACCAAAAATTTTTCCCCCTCATTTCCATAAGATAATATACAATCTTTAAAAGCAATCATTGTAAAGCCACAGAAAAGCAGATACCACTATGGAAAGCAGAAGCCCCATGTCTGAGAGCCCCCACAGAAAGGCAGTAAGGTGCTGGGGTGCTGCTGAGGTGCACAACTGGATCACTGGAGGAACCTAGCTGTTGGTCCCAAGCAGTCTCCCTGAGCCCCACACACACCTGCACAGAGGTGCTGGTCCAGAGCCAGGTGCTTGCAGTAGTGGGAGGCACCAAGATCTGATCTACAAAAGGAGAGCCCATAGTCCAAGAGACATATTTGGCCCCAACAGTGCCCAGCACAGCACAGAGCCCATGCTGGGGACCCTTTGCCTAAGCTTTCCTGTTTCCAACCCCTGCTTGACACTCACTGGGCATTCTCCCTTTCTCCTGGCCTCACCCTCAGGCCAGTGGTCCTCAACCTCTCTGCACATTTGAATAACTCCAAGAGTGTTTAAAACCAAGACCTGAGCCCATTGGCAAGACAGGTTAGATCAAGATCGGGCATGGGGAGGGTACACCTGGCATTGTTTTAAATAGCTTACTTCTTTTGAGGAGATTAAAATGTGCAGCCAGGTTGAGAGTGGCTGCTTTAGACCTGTGCTGAGAATTTCTGGGGGTAGAGGGAGGTGATGTGCTCGGGGTCTCCGGCTGCTTCTATGTTCAAAAATGAATCATTTTCCACTTTCTTACACACACACACGTGCACACGTGCTCACACACACATCCTAGAGGCCTAGAGGGTCACAGTTGGAGAGGAAACAGCAGGCCCAACTCTTTAAAAAGTTCATGCCTATAATCCTCAGCTCTCAGGGAAGCAAAGGTATGAAGATTTCTTGAGGTCAGAAGTTCAAGACCAGTGTGACCAAGAGCCAGACCTCATCTCCACTTAAAAATGCAAAAATTAGCCAGGTATTGTGGCAGGAGCCAGTAGTCCCAGCTACTCTGAAGGCTAGGGCAAGAGGATTACTTGAGTGTAGGGTTAGAAGACAACCCTACGTAAGCCACACAAAGGCAAGCCTTTAATGGGTTAAAATGGCTTCTGCTAATACAGAAGCAAGAGAAGTGGGCCCCCCCTGAGTGTACACAGAGACTGTTTGTCCGGAGATAAAAGTCCATAAAAACAGTGACTCTGAAAGTATGCTTTCATTAAGCCCAGGAGGTTAGGGGCTGTCAACCCCACCCCTGGTGATACGGATCAGAGGGTGACTTATGTCTACACATAATGTCCTGGAGACTAAAGATCTCTGCTCTGTAGAGAAACAAAGTCATAAATCCATTTTGGATTAACTAAGTGTGTGCTTGAGGTGTTTCATTCACCAGTTCCCCCTGCAGCTCTTTGTGATCTTTATTTAGATACTTTGTTCAAAAACTGATG
>CAUYRH010076793.1:0-10874 GCA_963574655.1 Perodicticus potto
TCCCTCCCTCCCTCCCTTCCTTCCTCCCTCCTTCCCACCCGTCCTTCCACCATCCCTCCCACCCACTTCCCTGATTAAGATTCAGGAACCTCATTTCTTAGTGTTCACTTTCCCCCAAATAATTTAAAGATTAATAAATTAAATAGATAATTGAATTTAAACATTAAATTATCAATTAACTCATAGGCCCCGGTAACTTTGAGAAGTTAAGGAATATTTAAGAAATAGCAGGAAAATTTCTACGTCCGGGTTTGGCCATGGCGTTGGACGCTGCGGGCTGGAGCTGCCCAGGCCCAGGCCCACAGTGACCGTGTCTGAGGGTTGTGAGAGGAGTATGGGCCAGTGCTGGGGGTCCCTGAAACGGCGGGGCTTGCAAGCTGCCCAGGGGCAGCTGGTCTCCAGCTCTCTACGAGGAGGAGCGACGAGGACGAGGTGGACAAAGAGGAACAGGTACTGAGAGGTAGCAGCCTGGGCTCCCTGTCATTCTGCCGGCACCCAAGGCCACAGCCTCCCGGAGACAGAGCGAGGGGGGGGAGGGCTCAGGTGCTCCGGGTGGTGGCAGAGCCGGAGGGGACGCGGGGCTGGCAGGCCAGGGGCTTCCAGAGGACCAACGGCTGCCCGCGCGGCAGGCAGAGAGCTCACCAGGCAGCTCCAGGAGCTCCAAGGTGAGCTGCGGTCTCTGCGGGAGGAGAGTGCCCTGTTAGGGAAAGCGAAAGTAAGGAAAAGGAATGGAATTTTATTTGTCGAGACCCAGAGTCTGCGACAAGCAGCGGAGTATTCCGCAGCTGCAGCTGAGAGCCACATGGGATCCCCGCAGGAGGACCTCTGCCGGTGCAGGAGGAACGAGGACGCGGATTGCCTTCGGGGAGAGTATTAGATGGAGCTGGCCTCTCTTCGTGCAGAAACGGAACTGACGGCCTCTGAACCATCTGCTGACAGTTTACGTCTCTCAGATTTCTCTGGGTTGCAAGAAGAATTGCAGCAACAATGAGAACGTTGCCCCATTCCTCAGCACGGAATCCCAGGCCCTACCGGCCAGCAATCATAGCCTCGCAGGGCAGCCTGCAGATCTGGAGAGCGAGGAGATGCCCAGGGCAACAGAGAAGTGCCCGGGGTCCCCAACTCTAGGGAGTGTGATGTCAGCAGAGCCTCAGACTTCAGAAATGGGTTTCCCAGAGCCTGATCCTGAAATGCATTTGTTGCCCCAGCAGCTCCTGAGAGCCAGTGAGCATATGGGTGACTTGCAGAGCCAGTGTAAGAAACTGTGTTGTGAGTTGCAAGAGCTAAGCATCATCACCAGGCCAGTAGGCCGGTGGGGGTGCTGCAGAGGGAGCGCTCAGAATGAGGTGCTTTGGTTTCAGACCTCCCAGTGTCATCCAGAGTGAGGAGCTGAAGACCAAACTCTGTACCCTGCAGAAAAGTTATGATGCTACCGAGATGAGCAGAATGAGCGTTTGAAGGCGCAGCTGTATCTTCAGGCTGAGTTCCCGCAGTTCAAAGCCACCAACTCCCCAATCAGAGAGAGCCGAAGTGAGAAGGAGTTACAGTGCCGGCCGCAGGAGATGCACTGCAGTACCACAATACCATGTGTGGAGAGAAAATGCTGCTGGAAGGGCAGTGGCAGCTGGAGAAGCTGGGTGCCATGAGGAGGGCTGCACTGGCTTAGGGACGTGGTGGTCTCCTTCCAAGACAGCAGAGAGAATGCAGAGATGCACGCCCAGCTTCAGGAGACACATCAGCTGCACCAGGCCGGCAAAGCCAGATGGAGCAGCAGAAGAACATGTTTGACCAGCCCTAGCAAGACTTTCAGCTACACCAGATGGAGCTGAAACAGCTCAAGACCTCCCAGTCCACTCTGGAGGACAAGGGGAAATGTGCTAATAAGTGTGACGCACTGCTGTCCAGACCCCCAGAACTCAGGAAAGGTACATAGCTAGCCAGAAGGAAACTGGGCAGCTGCAAATGGGCCAGTGGGAGCCGCTAGAGGATCAGAGGAGGTTGCAGGAAGCCAGGGCCAGCTGCAAGAAGAGCTGCACCGTGCTCAAGTGCTCATGTCTCAGCTACCCAAATGGATCTCTTACATAAGAGTCAGGAGATACAAAGTTGCAAGACCAGTGTAAACAGCAGCCACTCTACCCAGGGATGCAGAATGAATAGAAGAAACTGGTACAGAGCCAAGAATGTGTATTGAAAGAACAATTAGAAACCCATGAACAGCTGTGACATTAAAAAAATAAAAAGAAAGAAAAATGCTACCAGGAATAGAATCAAATATTTGTGCAGTAAGGAGCAGTTATGGGCCACATAAAGATGTCTCAGACAATGATGGGATACATATATGACGGCGGTCCCATAAGATTATAATGAAGCTGAAAATCCCTATTGCTTACTGACAATAGGCCTAAGTTAATGTGTATGTTTATGTCTTAATTTTGACAAAAATCTTTAAAAAGTAAAAAAAAAAATGAAATAGAAAAAAGCTTCTAGAATAAAGCTAAAAAAGAAAGAGAGTATTTTGGTACAGCTTCATATTTGTGTTTGTATTTTAAGCTAACTTATTGAAAAAGAGTCAAAAGGCTAAAAAGAATTAAAAACTTTATAAGGTAAAAAGGTTACAGTAAGCGAAGGCTAATTTATTATTGAAGAAAACATATTTTTTATAAATTTAGTGTAGCCTAAGTGTCCAGTGTTTATGAAGTTGACAGTTGTGTACGGTAATGTCCTAGGCCTATGACATTCACTCACCACTCACTGACTCGCTCAGAACCTCCAGTCCTACAAGCTCCATTCATGGCAAGTATCCTATACAGATGAGCATTTTTAATCTTTTAAGTCATATACTATACTTCTTGTATGTTTAGATACACAAATATCATTCTGTTACAATTACCTGTGATATTCAGTACAGTCACATGCTGTACAGGGGTGCAGCCTATACCATCTGCCCAGGTGTGTAGTAGGCTAGACCATCTAAGATTGTGAATGTGCACTCTGTGCTATCCCAGGATGATGAAATAGCCTAACAACACATTTCTCACACGCATCCCACTTGTTAAGTGGAACAGGACTATATAAAGAGAATATCAAAGCATGTAAAAGGAAACTAAGAAGAAAACCACACTATAATCAATTAGACTAATAATTTCAATTGACTTGAATTTTGTAGCTGCATCAGTAAATACAACACTGGCAGACACATTCCTGCAAGAAATCACAATGATCGTCTGTGACTAATACCTTAAGTGTGTGTTTCACCAAGCATTACCCGGATTCTAACTTAACGACGAACCTTGGCAAAGGTTTTTGTGATGATCATGTCCTGTGTGTTCTCCTGGTTCTCTCCGTTTTTTGCTAGAAATGCTAGTTTGGATTGAAGGATGTATTTAAAGGGAACTTGAAGAACTCAGGGGAGTTGATGGAGGAAAGAAGGGAGTTTTATGATTTTTCTACTTGGTAGAAAACACAAGTACTTTTTCTTGATCCTGTAAAGGCTTTTACATTATATTTATTTGTTAAATGTGAATGATTGTGTGTGTGCTCCTATGCTGCTAAGTTCTTCTCGTTTGGCATAACTCAGCAGTGGGAAAGTTGGAGCTTCTGCCTATGGAGTCAGTGCCCTTCATCCGGAAGCGTCTGTTGCTGGAGGAATCAAGGCGTGAATATAGTAGAGCAGTGGTTCTCAACCTGCCTAATGCCACGATGTATTTTTCATTGTTACAAAGGGGTCGCGACCCACAGGTTGAGAACCGCTGTATTGGAGCAAGTTTGAACCTACTTTAATGTAGGGGCATCTAGTAAGTGTGAATCATTTGAATGTGGAAAATCACTAAATTTACTGCCAGGTCTCTGAACTCTCTTCTGCTCAGCTAATGGCGCATACTCTGGCCGTGTTTCTGCTCCTTTAAGCATTTTCTTCATTTCTTTTAGAAGTTTCTCTCCTCGGTGTCTCTGAGGCATTTTTGTTCCTCTAATAGTGCACCTTAGAGTGCCTGGTAACATACTCAACTCTTCCACTCAGTCCTTAAAATCTCGCATTGCATGGATCAGAGATGGGCTTTCCATCTCCTATTCTATATTGCCAAATCTGTTCTCCAGCCCCTGGTCATGTCTAACCTAGTCTCTCTCTCTCTCTTTCTCTCTTTCTCTCTCTCTCTCACACACACAATATAGCTGTAGACCAACGATGTGGCATGTAGATTTCAATCTTACTACATTATTTTAGGATTGTTCCATCCATCATTTTCTCTTCATCAATCTCTTTTGTCTTACTATAGTACCAAATGCAATGCCTGCCAACTTGATCGTCACTGAGATTATGTAATTCTAATCTCTGAAATCTGTGTGCCTCCCTATTTCCCTCTTTATTATCAATGCTTGAGATGCATTCAGCCAGGACTGCATTTTATCAATTATCATTTCCCTAATATCTCAAGATACACTTTCCAGTTCCCTCTACACCTGCTGGAAGTCTGTCCCTTATTTCCTCTGTATGCCAGTCTTCAAACTTTCTCCAGTATTTCCCTTCCATTATGCTCTGAAAACATGAGCTCATATTCCAGACTTTAATCCCTACCTGTAATAAAACCTTAGGAGAAAATGTAGACTATTAAGCCTCAACCAACTGGTGTATCTCCACTCAATACTAACAGTTCCATTATATACAGATAAGGATTCATAACTGCAAACACTTCAAGAAAGAATTATACCACCTATATATGTTTGCATGGTGGCTTTTTATGTGTATTAAATATTTTATCCAAAACTACAAAGCTGGTTTCAGAAGCTAGGGTTTTATCTGGTGGGGTTGAATTTCAGACCACATCCTCTGGATTGGCCAGAAATGAATCATTCTTTCCATGCATTCTTAATCTATAACAGCTTTCTCTGCATCCAGTTAAACAAATAATTCAACAGGGAAAAAGATCTGGAATTTTGGAAACAGAAAGCATTTCGCCAAAAACATATAATTGGGGCTGGTTACATACCTTGCTGGATCCAGGGAAAAATGAAAATATAAAACTTTTCCCATTCTTTCTCAGTCTCTCTTGACCTGTCATAATGTCTTATTTGCTACTGAAGGTTGTACTCTACTCCCTCAGGCATGGGGCTATATATATATATTTAATTATTTTTTTTATTTCACATTAATATGAGGGTACAAACAACTAGGCTCCAGTGTTTGCATTTGTAGTTGTGTCCTGCACCCAAGAGGTGTGTCAAATACCCTACATTGTGCCCATTAAGTGGGAGCACATCAATCCCCCTCCCCACCCCCCTCTCTGCCGTCTTTTTTCTCCCTTCCCCCAACTTGAATTGAATTAAGTTTTTCTCTTATGTGGGCATGTATTAGATAGTCTATTGGCTTTAGTATTTAGTACATTGGATTCTTGCTCTTCCTCTCTTGAGATACTTTACTAAGGAGAATGAATGCTCTTAAATTCCATTCAGGTTAATACAAAATATGTAATGTCTCCAGCTTTTTTATGGCTGAATAGTGTTCCCTGGTATACATACACCACAGCTTGTTAATCCATTCCTGGGTTGGCATTTAGGTGGTTTCCACATCTCGGTGATTGTAAATTAGGCTGTGATAAACAATCTAATGCAAATGTTCTTATGATAAAATGATTTTTTTTCTTCTGGGTAGATGCTAGTAATGGGATAGGGATGGGGATATTTGTGAGATAAATGTAGACCCTTGCAGGTGCTTGGGACCCTATCTTGTGACTTCTGCACATCACCTCAGCTCCCAGGGTCCTTTTCCCACCAGTGTCAAACCATTAGGAGAAATCCACCTCTCTTTATGTTGGGAGAGGGAGGACCACCTGTCTTTTGTTGTTTAAGGCAATCCACCTGGCTGGGGGTGGGCGGAAGTCTCGCCCTGGCCAAGTCTCCTGCTAAACATCCTGTGGAGCTGCCCACCTAGAAAGGGGGTGACCACCACCATGCCCATCCCTGAGAAAATGGGGGCATGGGCATGTGCACTTTTGCAGGCCTGCTGTCAAGACTCCTTCCACCTACAGCCATGCCCTGCTGGGTGTAGAGGGTGGTAGCAGTGGAGGTGGGGATGAATATGGGAGGTTGGGTGTGTGGGGCGCTGGAACCCTGGAGTTAGGAGCTAGGCAGCTCAAAACCTGTCCCATGGAGGAAGCAGGAGGTAAGGTGACTCTTAAGATGAGGTTTCAAGCTCCCCACACATGCTCCAGTGTTTAGATGTAGAAATTCAAAGATAAAATTACTAAGAATTTTAAGACAAAGACTATAGGTCCCTTAAAACCCCAAACGTGATTCCCTTATGAATGTGAGTCTCCAGGAGACTATGCTGGTGATATGCTCATGAAGCTGTTGCTGCAACCCCCAAATCTTGGCTGTTATGTCATATAGCACCTCAGATAAGATAGTAACTCCTTTAATAACAAGAACGATAGCATAACATGTTCTGTCACTCCTCGTGAATGGCCTAATTCTGCGTACTCATTCCACGTACTCATTGTGTTTCTGAACCCATGTGAAAAGGTTATTCATTAATTATTGATATATCAAGCCAACGGACCAACTACAGGATAGAACCTAAAATTAAATACATTACTAAGCATTCTTTGAGCCAGTATAATTTATACTGTAAGCAGTCATTTCAGTTTTACACTCATGTTCCCACATCTGTGACTCTGATTACAAAGGTACCTACTTAGATCCTTTTCTTCCCTCTAATTGATCAGTGTTTAGGCAGCAGCAGCAGCATTTCCATAGAGCATCCACAAGGAGGAGCTCTGAATTCATTTAAACGTCAGGATTCAAAGTTTCTAGTGCAGCAGTATATCCACGGAGAGTAGGACTGTCTTGAAGGATAATTAGTTCCAAGACAGAATTTTATCAGCCAAGTCTTTGGGGGAGTGGTGGTATGTAAACATTTATTAAAATGTTATGGTGGGAGGGAACATAAATTCTGCATAAGTCAAATTAGACAGATGCAAATAAAACCAAGGCTTTGTGCCCTTTGGGATTATTAGTTCCTTGGTTGATGATATACCTTGTATGGTGGGTTCGCATCTATGGTAACAGATAGTAAGGATGATTTTGCAGTTTACTAAGTAGCTCTGACAAACAAAGATATAAAAAGTGCAGCTCTCAGAATTTAGTATTTTTTCCCCAGGCCATCTTTGGGGAGAAAACAAACTATTCAGTTGAATCCCTATATATTAAATTCTTATATCAGGAAAGCATTAACGGAAGTGTTTTATGGGATGTCTTGTACAAATATAAATAAGTAGATAAATAAACAATATATTGTAAACAGATATGACACAACAATAGAAGTGAAGGCTTTTAAGATATATTGCATTGTGGACTGTTTTTCTGCCTCTATTTTGTATCTATATAAAGCCACTAGTCTTTCCAGCCAGCTGGAGAAATAGAGAGTGTCATGCAGGAGTCAGGAGTATGCTGGGCAACAGCTGGTGAAACTCGAAGGGTATAATAGTTCCTTTGATCTTTCTCGCTGGTTCTCCAACCTGGCTTTGGGATAAGGACCGTGTACTTTGTAAAAATTGGCTGGCTCTAACTGGCATGGCTAAATACTCAAGACTTTTTGATTCTGCACAGCTAGAGAGTTTGGGAGATTTTTGTACCCTTGTTGCAAGGTACATGAAATGGAAAGGAGTTGTATTGGTTGACTCACAGCAAAAAAACTAGAGGTCTTTTCCAGCAAAATAGCACCACCTGCCTTTCTGCTCCTTTGCCTCGCTTTTATTTTTCACCATTTGATCTTATGGTGTGTATTTCTTTGTTTTTAGTCTGTTCCCCCTCCCACACTAAAATGTAAGCATCATCTTGAAGGCAATGACTTTGCTTTGTTTGTGAATCTAATCCCAGAATATGGTACCGAGGAGGTGCTCAATGATTATTTGTGAAACGAATGAATGAATGTATAATGTACATGATATATTTTATCCTGTTTTCTTTCTTTTGTTTTTTTATTTTGGTGTAATGCTGTTCCCACTTTGATATTAGGAAGTAGGGAAATTCTCAGCGTTACATCAGCCTATTGGCTGATAACAGAGGTCTGCTCTACAGAGGGAATCTCCTATACCTCCCCATTAAAACTGGGGGCTTGCAGATCTGCAGCATTAATGTCCCCGGGGGAAAGGTCGGTGTGTGGCGGTTATAGCTGAAATAGAATAGAATTTGCATTTTCACAGGCTGCCAAAATGATTTGTGTGTGTATTAAAATTTGAGAACGAGGAAATTCAAATATTTGGGACTTTTAACCAGACTTATAGTTAGATTAGGAAGTCTGGCTCCCCTTCCTTCTCAGCACAGCCAAAGAAGACGGAAAGGAGACTGCAATGGGATGAAATGTTATGTTTTGCAGTGCCTTTCCTCTTTGCTTTTGTATCCTCCTAAATACCTCTAGGGACGCTTCTTTTGACAGTAAATGTTTATTTCTCCAATATTTATTTTATTTAAATTTTATTTTATTGTGGCAGCAATATTTAACATGAGATCTACCCTCTTAACCAATGACTGTATCAATACAGCTTTATTGACTAATAGGTACAATGTTATTCAGTAACTTTCTAGAACTTGTTCATCTTGCTTAACTGACATTTTATGCTTATTGACGAGTAACTTTCCATTTTCCCCTTTCCCAGCTCCTGACAATCACTATTCCACTCTTTGATCCTATGAATTTGACTATTTTTGCTACCTCATATAAGTGAAATATATGCAGTGTTTTGGGGACTGGCTTATTCCACTTACCATGATATGTCCTCAAGATTCATCCGTATTGTTGCATTTTGCAGTGTTTTTATTGCAGCCTTGTTTTTAAAGGCTGAATAATATTCTGTTATGCATAGGTAGCACCTTTTCAATACCCATTAATCTGTTGATGGACATTTAAGTTGTCTCCACATGTTGACTTTTGTGAATAACGCTGCAATGAATGTGGGAGTGCTAACATCACTTTGAGATTCTAATTTAAATTTTTTGAATAAATACCCAGAAATGAGATTGCTGGATCATGTGGTAGTTATATTTTTATATTTTTGAGGAACATACTGTTTGCCACGGTGGCTGCACCATTTTGCATTCCCACCAACAGTGTGCCTGGGTCTCCACATCCTTGTCAACACTGTCTTTTTCTTTGATTTTTTTAAGAATAGCTATCCTCACAGGTGTGAGGTGGCATTTTATTGTGGTTTTGATTTGCAGTTCCCTGACAATTACGATGAGCATATATATTTCATATACTCTTTGGCCATTTGTGTGTGCTCTTTGAAGAAATGTCTATTTAATCCTTTCACCCATTTTTAAACCAGGTTATTCATTTTTTTGTAATTGAGTTATAGGAGTTCCCCATATTTGGGAAGTTAACCCCCTTTCAGATATACAGTTTGCCAGTATTTCCCTCTGTTCTCTGGGTTGCATTTTCACTTTGTTGATTGTTTCCTTTGCTGTTCAGAAGCTTTTAAATTTGAACTCACTTATTTGTTCAGTATGATCTCATTTATTTATTTATTTGTCTCACTTACTTTTTTTTTTGTTTTTGTTGCCTGTGCTTTTAGCATCATATGCAAAAAAATCATCACATATGACCGATGTCAAGAGACTTTCCCCTATGGATTCCTCTAGAAGTCTCATGGTTTAAGGTCTCATGTCTAAATCTTTTAAAATTAATTAATTAGTTAATTAATTTGGAACAAGATCTTGCTCTCTCACTTGAAATTTAATGTATATTTTTGTAGATTATCTAGCTTGTTGGTATATAATTGTCGATAGTAGTCTCTCATGCTCTTTTTCCTGTGGCACCAATTACTGTATCTTCTCTTTTATTTCTGATTTTCTTTATTTAAATCTTCTTTCTTAGTTTAGCTAAGACTTTTTCTTTTACTTTTTTTTTTTTGAGACAGAGCTTCAAGCTGTCACCCTGGGTAGAGTATTGTGGAATCACAGCTCACAGCGACCCCCAATTCCTGGGCTCACGCGAGTCTCCTGCCTCCGCCTCCTAAGTAGCTGGGACCACAGGCGCCCACCACAACGCCCGGCCATTTTTTGGTTATTGTTGCCGTTATTGTTGTTTGGCAGGCTGGGGCTAGATTTGAACCTACCAGCTCAGGTGTATGTGGCTGGCGCCCTAACCCGTTGAGCCACAGGCGCCGAGCTGAAGAATAAATTCTTTTTTTTTTCCGCCACCTCTGGCATATGGGGCTGGCGCCCTATTCACTGAGCCACAGGCACCACCCGAAGAATAAATTCTTAAGGGGGCGCCTGTGGCTCAAGAAGTAGGGTGCTGGCCCCATATACAGGTGGTGGGTTCAAGCCCAGCCCCGGCCAAAAAACTGCAAAAAAGAAAACATTCTTAGTGATTTGCCTTTTTTTGCATACACAAGTTTTGTTGTGAAAAATAACAAAAACTGATTGCTTTATTTTTTATGTAGTAAGAAGGCTACTTTCTTCTCACTTCTATCCCTCAACTACCCTGTTATGTCCCCAGAAGGGACCAACATTTTACCAGTTTCCAATGTGCCCTCCAGATACAAGCAGGTGTGTATCTATTTCTGTGTTTATGTAACAAAGTGGGTATAAATGACCTGGCCTCAGGCTGCCAGGCACAGTACCCTTGGCACAGTACCCAGCACATAGTAGAAAGTTGTTTTCTTTTCTTTTCTTTTTTTTTTTTTTTTTTTTTTTTGTGTGTCAGAGCCTCAAGCTGTCACCCTAGATAGAGTGCTGTGGCATCACAGCTCACAGGAACCTCCAATTCCTGGGCTCAAGCGAGTCTCTTGCCTCCGCCTCCCAAGTAGCTGGGACTACAGGCACCCGCCACAACGCCCAGCCATTTTTTGGTTGCAGCCGTCATTGTTGTTTGGCGG
>CAUYRH010076794.1:0-36349 GCA_963574655.1 Perodicticus potto
TGGGATGCCACGGCACTCTATCCAGGGTGAAAGCTTGAGCTCTGTCTCATAAAAAAAACCCTTATAGTTTCAACAGTATATAAATTGCTGTATTACTCATGAACCTGGAATTTAGGCGTTAGAATTTTTTTTTTTTATGAGACAGAGTCTCAAGCTATCACCCTGGATAGAGTGCCATGGCATCACAGCTCACAGCAACCTCCAATTCCTGGGCTCAAGTGAGTCTCCTGCCTCTGCCTCCCAAGTAGCTGGGACTACAGGCGCCCACCACAACGCCCGGCCATTTTTTTTTTTTTTTTTTGGTTGCAGCCATCATTGTTGTTTGGTAGGCCTGGGCTGGATTCGAACCCGCAGCTCAGGTGTACGTGGCTGGCACCTTAGCCTGTTGAGCCATAGGCGCCAAGCCTAGGCATTAGGATTTTTTTTTTTTTTTTTGAGACAGCCTCAAGCTGTTGTCATGGGTAGAGTGCTATGGCATCACAGCTCACAGCAACCTCCAACTCCTGGGCTCAAGTGATTCTCCTGCCTCTGCCTCCCTCTGCCTCCCAAGTAGCTGGGACTATAGGCACCCGCCACAGCTACTGGCTATTTTTTGGTTGCAGCCATCGTCATTGTTGTTTGGCGGGCCCGGGCTGGATTCAAACCCACCAGCTCAGGTGTATGTGGCTGGCGCCTTAGCCACTTGAGCCACAGGCCCTAGCCCATTAATATTTATTTATTTATTTATTTATTTATTTATTTATTTATTTATTTTTTGTAGAGACAGAGTCTTACTTTATCGCCCTCGGTAGAGTGCCGTGGCATCACACAGCTCACAGCAACCTCCAACTCCTGGGCTTAAGCAATTCTCCTGCCTCAGCCTCCCGAGTAGCTGGGACCACAGGTGCCCACCACAATGCCCAGCTATTTTTTTGTTGCAGTTTGGCTGGGGCTGGGTTTGAACCCACCACTCTGACTGAGCCACAGGCGCTGCCCCCTGTTAGGATTTATTAACCAACTAGTTTGTGAAGTAAGATGTTCTGCAAGATTCTGTTCACTTCTAAGATTTGGTGCCATTGTATGAAAATTCACAAGTTTCCGGAAATTTACATTTGTAGGAAGATTTATAGAGGTAGTACTTGTATTTATTTAATTATAGTACCTGCCAGCCTTAACTAGAAGACATCAGATCTTCCTCAAGAATGCCAAATTACTGTGGAATGTTAAGTGGAAAGGTGTTCATTAATCTGTTTCTAGGCTTTTCTACTTTTTCATGGGGAAAGGAGTACACAAAATGAGATTGTGTTAAGTCTTTTTGTTGTTTAACTCTCTTGCCAAAAACTTAATTCAACAAAATAGTTTTTAAAAAGTCACAACTTTGGCTCAGCGCCTGTGGCTCAACAGGCTAAGTAAGGCGCCAGCCACGTACACCTGAGCTGGCGGGTTCGAATCCATCCCGGGCCCGCCAAACAACAATGTTTTTGGCTGCAACCAAAAAATGGCCGGGCGTTGTGGTGGGCGCCTGTAGTCCCAGCTACTTGGGAGGCGGAGGCAGGAGACTCGCTTGAGCCCGGGAATTGGAGGTTGCTGTGAGTTGTGATGCCACGGCACTCTATCCAGGGTGACAGCTTGAGGCTCTGTCTCAAAAAAAAAAAAAAGCCACAACTTTATCGTATTATTTATGACTATGCTCTATGTTAAAATTCTTACATAAAGATGTTTTTATATAGTTATAATTGGCAAGTACTTAGTACTTTAAGTTTTGTACTTACATGTCTGGGATGGCTGTGTATCTAGAAAATTCATCTCTTCATTTGTAGATGCTCTTAGACTTGTAGTCAGTAATTGTTTGCATATAGGTTCTCAGTAAATCTTGTATGAATATTGTATTTTGAGGTTTTTAGATGACATCTAGTGTAACTAAGTGGTAAATATTACAAAGCATATGATAGATGACAAGTGAGCAAAAACGCAGTCATACTTTCAGCCAGGAGACAGCACTGCTGTGTATGTGGGCCTAGTTTTTTTTTTTTTTTTGAGACAGAGCCTCAAGCTGTCACCCTGGATAGAGTGCTGTGGAATCACAGCTCACAGCAACCTCCAATTCTTGGGTTCAAGCGCCTCTGCCTCCCAAGTAGCTGGGACTGCAGGTGCCCGCCACAACGCCCGGCCATTTTTTGGTTGCAGCTGTCATTGTCGTTTGGTGGGCCTGGGCTGGATTTGAACCCGCCAGCTCAGGTGTACGTGGCTGGCGCCTTAGCCCGCTGAGCCACAGGTGCTGAGCCTGGGCCTAGATTTTGTAGTCAGCATTTGAGACCTGGCTTGCCACTTAATCATTATGCAACCTTAGAGAATGTAATTAACCCTTAGAGCAATGTTTTGCAATGTTTTTTTATCTCGCAGCACAGTTGAACCTAAGGTTAAACTTTGCAGCACCCTCAATTATGTTGATCAAAAAACAAAAATAAAGGGCGGTGCCTGTGGCTCAGTGGGGCGCTGGCCCCATATGCCGAGGGTGGCAGGTTCAAACCCAGCCCCAGCCGAACTGCAACAACAACAACAAAAAAATAGCCGAGTGTTGTGGCGGGCGCCTGTGGTCCCAGCTACTCATGCATCTGAGGCAGGAGAATCGCCTAAGCCCAGGAGTTGGAGGTTGTCGTGAGCTGCTATGGCACTCTACCGAGAGCGATAAAGTGAGACTCTGTCTCTACAAAAAAAAAAATAATAATAAATAAATAAAATAAGAATATACTTATACTGTGCTTTGAACTTCTTTCAAAAATAATTTAATTAATGATCTCTAAAAATTTTTGCTATTCAACTAAGATCCTGTCATGGCATACCAATTGAAAATCACTGCCTTAGAGTTTAACTCATTTTGTCTTGACAGAAAAAGGGGAAAAAAGAATAAATCTCACAGGGTTGTATAGATTAAATAGAGTAATTCTATTAAAGCAGTATTAGCGCACATTAAGTTCTCAATAAATGTCAGATAATTTTTGGCTCAGAGTAGAGAGAGATTACTGTAGATTGATGGGATTAGAAAAAACAGACACTTGAAAGTAGGGAAAAGATACTACTGGATATTTTGAGGTAATAATGAATAAATATTACTAAAACAAAGGGTTTGGTAAAGCAGTAGTATGAGATAAAGCTGGAAAGAGAAATTCTAGTAAGCCATTTGCAAGATAATGCCACTTGGATTCCTTGTAAATGTTGATAGAGTAAGATGAAGTAAAATAACCATTTTTCATACGTTGTTGGTACTTTTTGTTTTGTTTGGTTTTGTTTTTTTTTTTTTGTAGAGACAGAGTCTAACTTTATCGCCCTTGGTGGAGTGCCATGGTGTCACACAGCTCACAGCAACCTCCAACTCCTGGGCTTAGACGATTCTCTTGCCTCAGCCTCCCGAGTAGCGGGGATTACATGCGCCTGCCGCAATGTCCAGCTATTTTTCTGTTTTTTGCAGTTCGGCTGAGGCCGGCTTTGAACCCGCCACCCTCGTTATATGGGGCCGGCGCCCTACTCAATGAGCCACAGGCGCCACCTTGTTTGGTTTTTTTATGTTTGGTTATGGAATGTTGAAGGGGCTTGCTAATTGACCCAGTAAGTCTTACATGACATTTTACTGATTGAAATTTGATTGCAATGTATAATAATTGGTTGTTAATGTTTGCAGTGACTGTTTGCAGAAAACAACTTGAGCTTAGCCGGGCTTTGTGGCGGGCGCCTGTAGTCCCAGCTACTTGGGAGGCTGAGGCAAGAGGATCGCCTAAGCCCAGGAGTTGGAGGTTGCTGTGAGCTGTGTGATGCCAAGGCACTCTACTGAGGGCGATAGAGTGGGACTCTGTGTCTACAAAAAAAAAAAAAGAAAAAAAAATTGCCAGGAGGGTTGCAAAACTATTCACTTTTAAGGCTGAATACAGAATGAGAAAGGTTAAATTGATTTGAACAATGATGAACCATTTGTTCTTACCTTTTGTATGTGTCTCTTGGAGGGTGGACCTGGTGGCTCATGCCTGTAATCCCAGAATTACAGGAGTATGGTAGGCCAAGGCGGGAGGATTGTTTGAGGCCATGAGTTTGAGGTTTACAATGTATAGTGAGCTGTTTGGGCCACTGCAGTCTGGCCTGGGCAACAGAATGAGACCCTGTCTTTAAAAAAAAAAAAAAAGAAGGCCGGGTGCTGTGGCTCATGCCTGTAATCGTAGCACCCTGGGAGGCTGAGGCTATTGGATTGCCTGAGCTCATGATTTTGAGACCAGCCTGAGCTAGAGCAAGAGCCCGTCTCTAAAAATCACTGGGAGATGTGGCAGGCGCTTGTAGTCCCAGCTACTCAGGAGGCTGAAGCAAGAAATCGCTTAAGCCTGCGAGTCTAAGGTTGCTGTGAGCTATAACACCACAGCTACAAAGTGAAACTCTTGTCTAAGAAAAAAAAAGTATGTGAGATAAAGAGCCTTGCATGTCACTCATATCTGCTTGCTAAGAGAAAACTGAAATCTATTTGACACTTCTTGGCTCAAAAAAAAAAAATCAGTAAGCATGCTGGATATTAGTTTTTATTACAGTTGTTCAGTGATGTATACACACACTTTTTTTTTGGTTTTCACATTTTTCTTGGGGGCCTTGAGGGAGGGCATCCTCCCTGTGGATGGAGATGCTTACAGTTTCTTTAGCCATTCCAAGCTTGGGCTTTGGGGGTCCTGAGGTGTGGCTGGGTACATCAGGCATGTTCCCATCATCTTGGAGGGGGCAGGGTAGTTGTGGTGCATGGCCTTGTTGATCACAATAAGAGTACTTGCTATAAGGGCCAAGCGGGGACAGAATTATAGTGAGGCCTGCAATGGTGAAGGACACGACCAGCACTGGTCGTTGGCCAAGATATTCTTGAGGAAGGTGGCAAGTCTTACGGCCATCTTGGTCTTGGTGGTGAAATATAAATATTTTAAAAAATTTCCTGGTTTAGTGGAGTTTCTTTAATTATTTTATTGTATTTTTTTTTAGAGATAAGAGTCTCATTTTGTTGCCCAAAGTAGAGTACTATGGCATCACAGCTCATAGCAACCACCAGCTAAAGGGCTTAGGCGATGCTTCTGCCGCAGCCTCTTGAGTGGCTGGGACTACAGGCGCCCACCACAACACCCGGCTATTTTTTTGTTGCAGTTTGGCTGGGGCCAGGTGTGAACCTGCCACCCTCGGTATATGGGGCAGGCACTCTACTCCCTGAGCCACAGGCACTGCCCTTCTTTAATGTTTTAATTTAAATTTATCTTAAAATATAATGAAGTAGGGCAGCACCTATGGCTCAGTGGGTAGGGCACCAGCCCCATATACTGAGGGTCGTGGGTTCAAACTTGGCCCCAGCCAAACTGCAACAAAAAATAGCCAGGTGTTGTGGCAGGTGCCTGTGGTCCCAGCTGCTTGGGAGGCTAAGACAAGAGAATCGCCTAAGCCCAGGAGTTGGAGGTTCCTGTGAGCTGTGATGTCATAGCTCTACCGAGGATGACAAAGTGAAACTCTGTCTCAAAAAAAAAAAAATTATGAAGTATTTTAAACATACCAAAAATAATATCATTTAATATATCTAATATACATCTTTAAATCAAATCTTTATAGTTTTTTTTTTTTTTTTTTTTTTTTGAGACAGAGTCTCAAGCTGTCGCCCTGGGTAGAGTGCCATGGTGTCACAACTCACAGCAACCTCAAACTCTTGGGCTGAAACGATTCTCTTGCCTCAGCCTCCCGCCACAGGCGCCCGCCACAACGCCTGGCTATTTTTCTGTTTTGCAGTTTGGCTGAGGCCGGGTTTGAACCCTCCACCTTCAGTATATGGGGCTGGCGCCCTACTTGATGAGCCACTGGCGCCGCCCTGAGTTTTCAATTTTTTTAATGTCCAATTAGCAGAAACAAGAAGTGTTTTCTCACCAGAAACTTTTCTATGTCACATGCTTCATGGAATAACTTGCTTTGATGGGATATCTTTGCCACTTTGTTTCTCCATTTCTTTGATTAAAATCTGGATATTTTCCTCCATCTGGTTTAGCTGCTTTCTGGTTCTCCTGTTTCAGAACAACTCAGATTCAGATTTGGAGCAGAATCCTTCATACCCTTTATATTGTCCCTGAGGTAATGGACATAGATGGTGAGACTTCAGTGTTCTCTACACAGGTTCTCTGCTGCTGACAGAATAAGCCTTCCCTGCACTCTTGACAGAGTTTAGGCTCAGAGTTTTTTTTTTGTTGTTGTTGTTTTTTGAGGGATGGGATCTTACATTATTGTGTGAGCTGGATTTGAACTCCTGGGCTCCAGTAATCCTTCTACCTCAGCATCCTTAGTAGTTGAGACTTAAAGATGTATGCCAGGGTACCTGGTGACAATGTTTATTTTTTGGTTAGTTTATCGTTAAGATGGTTTTGAATCAGCATTTGTGTTACACATTGTGTTTGTTATAAAATTATCCTCTATAAATTTATAAGGACAGGACAAGCTTTTGTTACACTTTAACTTTGGGTCAGAATATTCTAGAACATGAAATCTTAGCATTATCCATTTAAGTGTAAATATTTACGCTACAGATTTCTGGTGTTCTATACTATTTTGTCTAATTTACCAGTTGAGTTTATTTATTTTTTTTAAGGACAGAATCTCACTTTATCACCCTCAGTAGAGTGCTGTGGCATCACAGCTCACAACAACGTCCAACTCCTGGGTTTAGGCGATTCTCCTGTCTCAGCCTCCTGAGTAGCTGGGACTACAGGCACCTGCCACAATGCCTGGCTGTTTTTTTTGTTTGTTTTAGTTTGGCCGGTATAGCTTTAGTTTAGCTTGGTATATGGATGGGGCCAGCGTTCTACTCACTGAGCCACAGGCGCCGCCCTTAAAATGCTTTCTTTAGGGTAAAATAAAATAAAATAAAATGCTTTCTTTACATGCTCTCCTGTTCTTTTGTGTTAATAATCATGGTATTGTTGAAGGTCTGGTATTATGCAAAATATTGTTAGATGCAACCTTAATAAGCTGATGTAGAACAAATATATAGCATTCTGCATGATATGGCAAGAGCAGTAGCAATAGAATGTTTATGAGAATACAAGAAAATTCAGGTCTTTTTGTATTTCTCAAAACTTTAGGAACATATGAAATAAATTTGTATTTTTCAGTTATAATTTCAGACTACAGAAATTGTTGCTTAAAGAAGAAAAACATTGTCAAGGCAGCAGGTACTGCATTTCTCACTTGACAAGATCTGTTTTCAAATTTATTATTTTCCTTTAGAGAATAAGGAACCATTTGTTCCAAGGCCTAATGATGAAATGGTCGTAAAATACTACATTAAGTAAGCCAGGAGTCATATGCATTAGTGAATCAAGAGTACGATTTCACAATGTTTCATTAGAGCATTAAAAGGAACTCGTGAAATATTCTTGCATTTCCAGGCTTCCCCAAATATTAGCTTCTGAAAAGCTAAGAGTTCCATGTCAAGAGGTTTAGTGGTTCATTTATTTGTCAGTATATATCAGGATGCTGGGGATAGAGCAGCATGTCGAACAGTCTTACCCTCATGAAACTTACATTTTAGAGAGAGGAACTGACAGAATGCAATGTATGTGTGTATATATCTATATATACAAATACATATATATGTGAAAGTATACATGCAAAAAGTAAAGCAGGGTAAAAAGGTGTATGGATAGTGAATGATAAATGATGAAGTGTGGCTGAGTAAAGTGTAATTTGGTAGCCGTTTCCATCACTTTGGTGTGCAAACTATTAGTGTTAGCTTTGACAGAAATAGGGACATGATATGAAGAAGTCCAAATGAAAATAATGAAGTGAAAAATGAACATAAGGTTCATCATGAACTATTTAGAAGATGAGAGGTAGTGAAACATTGAACAATTTAAATACAGTAGTAAGGAGTCTTTGGAAAATTGACATTGCTCCATCTTGAAATATATTTATTTCCTTCTATGTATTACTTTTGTGATGAGAAGGAGTAAAGAGTACAAAAATACTTTAAAAGCTACAGATTATTTCACAGTACTGTTCTGAGTTATAGGTGGCACTATTCACTTTAGAGAGGAGGATTTAGTTTTCCAAAAGTATTTTTTTTTTTTTTTTGAGACAGAGCCTCAAGCTGTCGCCCTGGGTAGAGCACTGTGGCATCACAGCTCACAGCAACCTCCAATTCCTGGGCTCAAGCGAGTCTCTTGCCTCCGCCCCTCAAGTAGCTGGGACTACAGGCGCCCGCCGCAATGCCCGGCCATTTTTTGGTTGCAGCCGTCGTTGTTTGGCGGGCCGGGCTGGATTCGAACCCGCCAGCTCAGGTGTATGTGGCTGGCGCCTTAGCCCGTTGAGCCACAGGCGCCAAGGCCAAAAGTATTGATAGATGAATTAAACTTGTATCTGACTTCTTTCTTTTTAAGAGAATATACTTGTAAGTTGTTTGGTTTGTGACCATGTTACCAAGGGGACCCTTAACCACAATAGAACAGTAAAAGCAACTTTCTAACCGCTATACTTTATTGATTTTACTTCGCTTCTGTAAGGATTACATATTTCAAGGGCTATATATAAAATGTTGACTACTTAGTACGATATGAGGCGTATAAACAGGGTATAGCTTTAACTTTTATTTTTTCACAGAGTAAACTACTTTAATATATGTAATATGTAAGGGAAGTTTTTGTATTTATGATGGCTAAAATAAATTTCAGGCTGGTGAGAACATTTGAAGTTATTCAAAATTACCCTTTCCATTTAAGTCTCAGAACAGTGTTCTTAGCTTAGAATAAGAATGTATGGTTCATTATAAAACTTACAAGTTCCCCAGTTTTGTTTTAAATAGAAAATTAAAAAATTCCAAAGATGGGCTCGGTACTTGTAGCACAGTGGTTATGGTGCCAGCCACATACACTGGAGTTTGGTGGTTCAAACCTGGCCTAGGCCAGCTAAACAATAATGACAAATGCAACAAAAAAATAGCCGGGCATTGTGGTGGGCACCTGTAGTCCCGGCTACTTGGGAGGCTGAGGCAAGAGAATTGCTTAAGCCAAAGAGTTGGAGGTTGCTGTGAGCTGTGACGCCATAGCACTCTACTGAGGGCAACATAGTGAGACTCTGTCTCAAAAAAAAAAAAAAAATTCCAGCAATGTAATAAAATACTGATTATTCATACTATTGTTACCCTATTATCTATATTGTAAAGTGCTCGTAGTATTTTGCCAAGATTACTGACATAGTAATTGGTGGGTCCACACTTACGGTGCATCTTAGAAGGGTACGGGTAAAACTTACTAAATGTAGAGTATAAATGTCTGCACTCAATAACAAAGAAAACGTCATGAAAGCTATGTCAACCAGTTCAATGAAAATATTTCAAATTGTATATAAAACCAGCACATTGTACTCCATGATTTATGTATTGCATTTATGCAATACGTATGCATTTATGTATACAACCATGATTTAATTTAAAAAAAAAAAAGATTACTGATATAATTCAAAACAGACATTTAAAAATTGCTTTGTAGAAGAGCCACTGCCAAGGTATAACTCTGGCAGCCTGGCATTTTGTCTTAATGCAGAATTGTCATGAAAATATATTCTGACATACTTTTCATCAATTTGGGCATGAATATTGTTGTAGTACACCAAAATTCTTGGAGTTTTCTGAGCATTATATTATGGAGGACAGAATTTCCTTTGATCATAGTTTAAAAATAGTGGTCTTACTACATATGACCATCAGCGTTTTATTGGCCTGCTACCTAGAAGGCAAGACTATGCTACAGATTGCTTACTACTTAGTTTCAGTTACTCTTTGCTTCCTGTTTTGAGCAGTTGCCATGAGCAGTTGCCAAGAGCAGTTGTGTAGAGCTGTTGGAGCAGCTAGCTTCCTTTCTTTGGGGGAGGGTGACGATAGTGGTGAAGGGAACTATGTATGTTTTACCTAGGAAATATTTTTATAGTGTGAAACTATAGTATTTTAAATACTTGAGGGTTCCTGTTACTTGCTCTTGTTCCTGTTACCTTGTTCTTCAGGTACAATAATGTTGCCTGCTAGATATTTTTATTGCAACAAAGACTTATTGGCTTGGCGCCTGTGACTCAACGGGCTAAGGCACCAGCCACGTACACCTGAGCTGGCGGGTTCAAATCCAGCCCGGGCCCGCCAAACAACAATGACGGCTGCAACCAAAAAATGGCCAGGCGTTGTGGCGGGCGCCTGTGGTCCCAGCTACTTGGGAGGCAGAGGCAAGAGACTCTCTTGACCCCAGGAATTGGAGGTTGCTGTGAGCTGTGATGCCACGGCACTCTCTCCAGGGTGACAGCTTGAGGCTCTCTCTCAAAAAAAAAAAAAAAAGAAACACAGACTTATTGTAACTGTACCACCACTTATGAAAGGGATATTTTTGAGCTTTTTAGTCAGTATTAGTTGTTGCTGTACCTTACTAAAAAAACTGTTGTTAAGCTGACACTGTAAACAAGTGATAAATGAAATGTTTACCTACTTATTAGAACTTTGGGTGTTTTTTTGACCAGATGATAAATCAACATTTTAAACTATTTTCACTTTAAGGTAGATAGACTGATATAGCGAAGTTCTGTGGCTAGAGTTCAAAAGTCTGTCGTAACAATGCTTAGCTGTGTTAGATGAGATCATAGGAGAACTCTCACATATGAATTGTTGAAGATGATTTAAGAAAATCTTTTCACCTTTATGTAACTGTACAGTCTTCATGGAAGATTTTGTCCCATATCAGTGATAAGTACTTCAAATTTCTTTCTACAAATAATTTGGAGGAAATAATAAAAGATAAAAAGTATTTAAGAGAAGTCTTTTCTTAGGCTGGGCGCCGTACTCAGTGGTTAGGGTGCTGGCCAGATGCTCAGGGCTCATAGATTCAAACCCAACCTAGGCCTGCTAAACAAAACAAAACAAAAAAATAGGCTCCATGTCGTTGCTTAGTGGTTAGGGTGCTGGCCACATACACTGGGGCTGGTGGGGTGGCCTGGGCCTGCTAAACAACGACAACTACAACAAAAAAAGTAGCCAGGCGTTGTGGTGGGCGCCTGTAGTCCCAGCTACTTGGGAGGCTGAGGTAAGAGAATCGCATAAGCCCAAGAGTTTGAGGTTTCTGTGAGCTGTGATGCCACGGCATGCTAGGGACAGCAATATGGTGAAACTGTCTCAAAGAAAAAGAAAATAGATGGGCACTGTGGCAGGCTCCTTTAGTCCCAGCTACTAGGGAGGCCGAGGCAAGAGAATCTCTTGAGCCGAAGAGTTTGAGGTTGCTGTGAGTTATGACACCATGCACTCTACTGAGAGTGACAAAGTGAGACACTGTCTCAATTAAAAAAAAAAAAGTCTTTTCTTAGTTTAATTCTACCTTCAATTTATAAGGAAAAGATATGTTTGACATTTCTTTTTGACAGAGTCTCATTATGTTGCCCTCCGAGTGCTGTGGCGTCACAGCTCACGGCAACCTCAAGCTCCTGGACTTAAGCGATTGTCTTGCCTCAGCCTCCCAAGTAGTTGGGACTACAGGTGCCCACCACAATGCTTGGTCATTTTTTTGTTATTGTTGCGGTTGTCATTGTTGTTCAGCTGGCCCAGGCCGGGTTCAAACCCGCCACCCTCCGTGCATGTGGCTGGTGCCGTGACCATTGTGCTATGGGTGACAAGCCATGATATGTTGGACTTTTAAAAACAGTTTTATTGAGGTATAATTGATTTACAATAACCTACACATGTTTAGAATATATAAGACGTTTTGACAGGCTGGGCGCAATGGCTCACACCTGTAATCCTAGCACTCACCAAGGTGGGAGGGATCGCTTGAGCTCACGAGTTTGACACCAGCCTGAGTAAGAGTGAGACTCCATTTCTACTAAAAATGGAAAACTGAGGCAAGAGGATCCCTTGAGCCCAAGAGTTTGAGGTTGCTATGATCTGTGACACCACAGCATTCTACCAAGCGCGACAAAGTGAAAAAAAAAAAAGACGTTTGATATGTGTATATATCCATGAAACCATCATCCCAATCAAGGTAGTAAACCTATTACCCCTTCTCCCAAAAATTTCCTTGGGGTCCTTTGTAACGATTCCTCTCCCAGTCTCACTTCCCCATGCCAGCAACCACTTATCTGATTGCTGTCACTACAGATTATTGTGTATTTTCTAGAATTTTATATAAATGGAATTATAAAGTATGCACTTTTGTTTTTTTATTTTTTATTTTTTGCAGTTTTTATCTGGGGCTGGGTTTGAACCTGCCACCTCTAGCATATGGGGCCAGCGCCCTACTCCTTTGAGCCATAGGCACCGCCCAAGTGTGCACTTTTATTTTGTCTTTTCACTCATTGTAATTATTTTTGAATTTTTTTCATGTTTTGTGTGTAAATAGTTCATTCCTTCTTATAGCATAATAGTATTTCGTTGTACAGATATACTATTATTTGTTTATCCATTTACCTGTTGATAGACATTTTAGTTGTTCGCAGTTTATGGTCATTTCAAAGCTTCCTGTAAGCTTCATGTACAAATCTATACAGATACATAATTAGTAGAAATGCTGGGGATATATGGTGGGTATATGTTTAACTTTTGTTTTTTTTTTGAGACAGAGTCTCACTTTGTCACCCTTGGTAGAGGGCCATGGCGTAATAGCACACAGCAACCTCAAACTCCTGGGCTCAAGTGATCCTCTTGCCTCAGTCTGTCAAGTAGCTGGGACTACAGGTGCCTGCCACAATGCCCAGCTATTTTTAGAGATGGGGTCTCACTCCTACTCAGGCTGGTCTCAAATGCCTTAGCCCAGGCAATCCACCGACCTCAGCCTGCCAGAGTGCTAGGATTACAGGCTGTGTTTTATTTTTGAAGAAGCGTTAAACCTTTTTCTAGAATACTTGTGTCATTCTTATTTTCTCACCAGCAGTGTACTAGACTTACTTGCTCTGCAGTCTCAATAACATTTGACGTCTTTTTTAATTTAAAATATTCTAATAGGTCTGTAGTATTATCTCATTAATTTGTATTTCCCTGATGACAAGTGATATTGAGCATCATTTCATGTACTTATTTGCCATGTGTATATCTTCTTTGAAGTATCAGTGTATGTTTTTTGTCTACATTTTATTTGGATTGTCTTTCTTTTTTACAGTTTTTGGCTGGGGCTAGGTTTGATCCCACCACCTCTGGTATATGGGGCCAGCGCCCTACTCCTTTGAGCCACAGGCGCCACCCTATTTGGATTGTCTTCAATTGGATTGTTTGTCTTATTTTGAGAGCTCTTTATATATCCTGGATAGAGAGTATAGGTCATTTTATCAAATAAAAATAATTTGCAAATGTTTTCTCCCAAACTGTAACTTATCTTTTTCCTTTCTGTAGAAGAGAGAGAGAAAACATTTTAATGGAAACACACTATGTTAATACAATTTAGTTTTAGTTTTTTTACTTCTCTGTAAGCCATGAAGGGAGACCAATAACAAGTATACAAACAAGATTGTGGAGACGATATTTAAACCTTCTAAAAGAATAAAACACTTGACATATTTTACATCACTCCATATGCGTATAAACTATAATATGCGAAACATTAATATGACTTTGTACATGCCAACCTTGTGGTAAATTCTTTTATTTTATAAATCATTTCCTCGCTTTACTTGGTGAACAAATATTATTTCCTTGTAGAGGGCTTCTATGGTTTTCCTATCTATATGACCACTGTCATTTTTTTTTTTTTTTTTTTTTTGAGACCCAAGTCTCACTATATTGCCCTTGGTAGAGTGTCATGACATCACAGCTCATAGCAACCTCAAACTCCTGGGCACAAGTGCTTCTCTTGCCTCCGCCTCCCAAGTAGCTGGGACTATAGGCGTGTGCCCCAGCTCCTGGCCATTTGTTTTTTTGTGTGTGTAGAGATAGAGTCCCACTTTATTGCTGTTGGTAGAGTGCTGTGGCGTCACACAACTCACAGCAACCTCCAACTCCTGGGCTTAAGTGATTTTCTTTCTTGCTTGCTTTCTTTTTTTTTTTTTTTTTTTTTTGAGACAGAGCCTCAAGCTGCCACCCTGGATCTGGATAGAGTGCTGTGGCATCACAGCTCACAGCAACCTCCAATTCCTGGGCTCAAGCAAGTCTCCTGCCTCTGCCTCCCAAGTAGCTGGGACTACAGGCGCCCGCCACAATGCCCAGCTATTTTTCTGTTTTTGCAGTTCGGCCGAGGCTGGGTTTGAACCCGCCACCTTCGGTATATGGGGCCGGCACCCTACTCAATGAGCCACAGGCACCACCTTTTTGTTTGTTTTTGAGACAGAGCCTCAAGCTGTCGCCCTAGGTAGAGTGCCGTGGCATCACAGCTCACAGCAACCTCAAACTCCTGGGCTCAAGCGATTCTCCTGCCTCCACCTCCCAAGTAGGTGGGACTGCAGGTGCCTGGCACAACGCCTGGCTATTTTTTGGTTGCAGCCATCATTGTTGTTTGATGGGCCTGGACTGGATTTGAACCCGCCAGCTCAGGTGTACGTGGCTGACGCCTTAGCCTGTTGAGCCACAGGCACCGAGCCATAGGTGTTTTTCTTGCCTCAGTCTCCTAAGTAGCTGGGACTACAGGCGTCCATCATGACGCTCAGCTATTTTTTTGTTGTAGTTTGGCCGGGGCCGGGTTTGAACCTGCCACCCTCGGTATATGGGGCCAGCATCCTACCCACTGCGCCACAGGCACCACCCAGTGCCTGGCCATTTTTAGGGATGGGGTCTTGCTCTTGTTCGGGCTGGTCTCTAACTCCTGAGATCAAGCAGTCCGTCCACCTTGGCCTCCCAAAGTGCTAGGATTGCAGGCATGAGCCATCATGCCCAGCCCACTGTCATTCTTTATTTCCTTGCCTTATTTGTCTTATACCATATATCACTTATCACAACCTGACATGGTATTATGTATTTGGTTATTATCTGACTCCATCACTAAAACAAAAGCTCCATAAGGTTGGGAATTGGTCTCTTTTATTGTGGCTTGTTTTCATTTTCTTAATAGTGTTTTTGAAGAAGTTTCAAATTTTAATTAAATTATCAGTTTTTTTTAATTGATTGTGCTTTTTTTTTTTTGTGGTTGAGAAAGAGTCTTACCCCATGCCCTTAGCAGGGTACAATGGCATCATAGCTCACTGCAACCTCATATTCAGGCTATGGGCATCTTGCTGCCTCAACCTCCAAAAGCTGCTGGGATTACAGGTGCTCACTATGGCACCTAGCTGGGTTTTTCATTTTTTATTTTTTTAATGAGTTGGGGTCTCACTGTCACTCAGGTAAGTCTCGAACTTCTGAGCTCAAGCAATTCAGGTGTGTGAGCCACAACACTGACAATTTGGTTGTGCCTTTTTTTTTTTTTTTGTAGAGACAGAGTCTCAACTTTATTGCCGTTGGTAGAGTGCTGTGGCATCACATAGTTCACAGCAACCTCCAACTCTTGGGCTTAGGCAATTCTTTTGCCTCAGCCTCCCGAGTAACTGGGACTACAGGCACCCACCACAATGCCCAGCTATTTCTTTGTTGCTGTTTGGCCGGGCTGGGTTTGAACCCGCTACCCTCAGTATATGAAGCCAGTGCCCTACCCACTGAGCCACAGGCTCCGCCCAATTTGATTGTGCTTTTGTTATTAGATCTAGAAAATTTTGACTAACCCAGAATTCACAAAGATTTTCTTCTCTGTGTTCTTCTAGAAGTGTTTTTTTTTTTTTTTTTTTTTTTTTTTGGGACAGAGTATCAGTTTGTAACCCTGGGTTGAGTGCTGCAGCTTCATAGCTCACAGCAACCTCAAACTCTTGGGCTTAAGCGATTCTCTTGCCTCAGCCTCTCAAGTAGCTGGGACTACAGGTGCCTGCCACAACAGCTGGCTATTTTTGTTTGTTTTTTTTTTTTTTTGAGACAGAGCCTCAAGCTGTCACCCTGGATAAAGTGCTGTGGCATCACAGCTCACAGCAAACTCCAATTTGTGGGCTCAAGCGAGTCTCTTGCCTCTGCCTCCCAAGTAGCTGGGACTACAGGCGCCTGCCACAATACTCGGCCATTTTTTGGTTGCAGCCGTCATTGTTGTTTGGCGGTTCTGGGCTGGATTCGAACCCGCCAACTCATGTGTACGTGGCTGGCGCCTTAGCCCGTTGAGCCACAGGCATCGAGCCTGTTGTTGTTGTTGTTGCAGCTGTCGTTGTGGTTTTAGCTGGCCCGTGCTAGATTCGAACCTGCCAGCCTTGGTGTATGTGGCTGGCACCCTACCCACTGAGCTACGGGTGCCGGCTCTTCTGGAAGTTATTGCTTACAGATCTTTACATTTAAGTTTATGATCTATTTTTAATTATATGTTTTATATAGTAAGACTTGTGGATTATGTTCATTTTTCTACATATGGAGAGCTAGTTATTCCGACATCATTTATTGAACAGATTGTCTTTTCTCCACTAACTCACCTTTGTACTTTTTTTTTTTTTTCTTTTGCGGTTTTTGGCTGGTGCTGGGTTTGAACCTGCCACCTCTGGCATATGGAGCCACACATGGTGGACTTCTCTATATTTTTAAAATTTCAGAATGTATTCTTACTATTTGTACTTTAAACAGCTATATTTTCAAAAGCCTCAATAGTTAAAAAAATCTTTCATAGTTGTCCATACCTTTGCTTAGATCAATTTACGTGTAGTATCATTTTCCTCTTGTGTGAATGATTGCCTTTAAAATTTCCTGTAGTCTGCTAGTAGTGAATTCTTTCAGCTTTTACATGTCTGAAAAAGTATTTTATCTTTGTTTTAGAGAGGTATTTTTTGCTAGGTAAAGAATTCTAGATTGCCACTTTTTTTCTTTGAGAATTTTAAGTATGTTTCTCCATTTTTTTTTTCCTGGTTTGTATTGCTTCAGATGAGACATCTGCTTTATTTCATGTCTACATAATATGTCGTTTTTTTTCCTCTGACTGCTTTTCTTTGTAGAGACAGAATCTACTATATTACCCTGGCTGGACTTGAACTCCTGGGCCCAGGCAATCCTTCTGCCTCAGCCTCTCAAGTAGCTAGGACTATAGGCATGTACCACTGCACCCAGCTTCTGGCTGCTTTTAAATATTTTCTTCTTGTCACCATTTTTTAAGGAATTTGAGTTTTATGTGCCTTTGTCTGGTTTTCTTGTGCTTGGGCTTTGTGTAGTTTACTTAGCTTGGGGTTTGCTATGTTTCTTGGATCTGTGGGTTTATAGCAGTGGGTCTCTATTAAAAGGCCGTGGCATTAGGAAGGTTGAGAATCACTGATTTATAGTTTTCATTAATTTGGAAAATTTTCATCATTTCTTTAAAAAATGTGTGTGTGCCTGTGTGTATATGTATATTTTTGAGATAATCTCATTTTGTTACCCTTGGTAGAGTGCTATGGCGTCATAGCTCACAGCAACCTCCAACTCTTGGGCTCAAGCTGTCCTCTTGCCTCAGACTCCTGAGTAGCTGAGAATACAGGCACCTGCCACAGCGCCTGGCAATTTTTAGAGACAGGTCTCTCTCTGGCTCAGGCTGGTCTTGAACCCGTGAGCTGAGGCAATCTACCTACCTCAGCCTCCCAGAGTGCTATGATTACAGGCGTGAGCCACCATGCCCCACTTTAAATATTTTTTTGTCTTTCCCCTTTTTCTTTGCCTTTGCAGACTCTAATGACACATATGTTGTACATCTCACTGATGTTCTATTAAATTTTTTTTTTTAGTGATTTTGCTGTTTTAGTTTGGATAGTTTCTATTGTTATGTCTTCAAATTCACTGATCTTTTCTTTAATGGCTAATCTGCTGTTAATCTTATGTAGTTTATTTTTCATCTCAGATATTATAGTTGTTATTTCTAGACATTTGATTTGGGTCTCTTTATTATCATTTATATTTAATATTTTAGTTGTCTAGTTGTTTAAATATCTGAAACGGATTCAATTATGATTCTGTATTAAATAATATAGTATTTGAATTATGCATATATATATATGTATATATATATATATATTTTTTTTTTTTTTTTTTTTTTTTGAGACAGAGCCTCAAGCTGTCACCCTGGGTAAAATGCCATGGCATCACGGCTCACAGCAACCTCCAACTTCTGGGCTCGAGCCATTCTCCTGCCTCTGCCTCCACAATGCTCAGCTATTTTTTGGTTGCAGCCATCGTTGTTGTTTGGCGGACCCAGGGTATTCAAACCCACCAGCTCAGGTATATGTGTCTGGCGCCTTGGCCGCTTGAGCCACGGGCGCTGAGCCTATATATGTATTTTTTTGGATAGTCTCACTATGTCACCCTCTGACATCACAGCTCACAGCAACCTCAAACTCTTCGGCTTAAGTGATTGTCTTGCCTCAGTCTCCCAAGTAGCTGGGACCACAGGCACCTGCCACGATGCCCGGCTATTTTTTGTTTCAGTTTTCTTTGTTTAGCTGGCCTAGGCCAGGTTTGAACCTGCCAGCCTCGGGGTATGTGGCTGGCGCCATAACCACTGTGCTACGGGTGCTGAGCCTGCAGTTATGTTTTATATTATGTTCAGTTATAATTTCTTTCTTTCTTTTTTTTTTTTCTTTGAGACAAGAGTTTTACTTTGTCACCCTTGGTAGAGTGTAGTGGAATCACAGCTCATAGCAACCTCTAACTCTTGGGCTCAAGCAATTCTTTTTCCTTAGTCTCCCACATAGCTGGGACCATAGGCATCTGCCACAATGCCTGACTATTTTTAGAGGCAGGGTCTTGCTCTGGCTCAGGATGGTTTCAAACCTGTGAGCTCAGGCAATCCACTGGCCTCAGTATTCCAGGGCACTGGGATTAGAGGTGTGAGTCACTGTGCCCAGCCTCAATTATAATTTCTAATGTCTTTGGGTATTAATTCAGTCAGTATCATTTATGCCATAAATTTATGGATTTGAATTGATTTTTCTCCCTTTTCATGGTTCCTATTTTACTTCTTTTCTGAATACTGAATAAACTGCTAATTTTTTTTTTTTTTTTTTTTTTTAATGTAGAGACAGAGTCTCACTTTATCGCCCTCAGTAGAGTGCCATAGTGTCACACAGCTCACAGCAACCTCCAACTCCTGGGCTTAGGCGATTCTCTTGCCTCAGCCTCCTGAGTAGCTGGGACTACGGGTGCCCTCCACAATGCCCAGCTACTTTTTGGTTGCAGCCATCATTGTTGTTTGGCGGGCCCAGGCTGGATTCGAACCCACCAGCTCAGGTGTATGTGTCTGGTGCCTTAGCCGCTTGAGCAATTTTTCTGTTTTGCAGTTTGGCTGAGGCTGAGTTTGAACCCGCCACCTTCGGTATATGGAGCCGGTGCCCTACTCGATGAACCATAGGCACTGCCCTGCTAATTTTTTTTTTTGAGACAGTCTCACTATGTCCACCTTGGGAGAGTGCTATGGCATCACAGCTCACAGCAACCTCCAACTCTTGGGCTTCAGTGATTATTTTGCCTCTGCCTCCTGAGTAGCTGGGATTATAGGTGCCCACCTCAACACCTGGTTATTTTTCTGTTTCAGTTGTCATTGTTGCTTAGCAGGTCCTAGGTTTGAACCCTCCAACGCCGGTGTATATGGTGGGGACTTTACCACTGTGCTATAGGTGCCGAGCCAAAACTGCTAATTTTAGATCGAGTGCTAGTTATTTATAAATTTTACCTTGTAGAAAGATATTTTTGTATTCCTGTAAGTATTCTTCAGCTTTGCTTTTTGACATGGTTAAATTACTTGGAAATAGATTGATCCCTTTGGATCTTGTTTTAATCTTTGTTAGACAGGACCAGAGCAGTATTTATTTATTTATTTGTTTATTTTCTTTGAGACAGAGCCTCAAGCTGTCACCCTGGATAGAGTGCTGTGACGTCGCAGCTCACAGCAACCTCCAATTCCTGGGCTCAAGCGAGTCTCTTGCCTCCACTTCCCAAGTAGCTGGAACTACAGGCGCCTGCCACAACGTCTGGCCATTTTTGTCTGGCCATTTTTTGGTTGCAGCTGTCATTGTTGTTTGGCGGGCCCGGGCTAGATTTGAACCCGCCAGCTCAGGTGTACGTGGCTGGTGCCTTACCCCGTTTAGCCACAGGCGCCGAGCCCAGAGCAGTATTTAAATAATTTTGCTGGCTGGGCTCTGGTGGCCCATGCCTATAATCCTAGTACTGTGGGAGGTGAAGGTGGGAGGAGCACTTGAGGCCAGAAATTCGAGACCACCCTGAGCAAAAGTGAGACCCCTATCTCTACTAAAAGTAGAAAAAATTAACAAGGTGTGGTGATACATGCCTTTTATGGTGGTGTATGCCTTCAGTTCCAGGATTGGAAATAAGTAAGTAAATAAATAAATAAATTTGCCCTGCAGACACGAGACTTTACTGATTACTTTGCCTAGTGCTAGTTAAATGATGAATTTTTCAGTCTGGCTGATTGAGATGGAAACCATGCCTAGCTTTGAGCTTCAGGGATTATTACTCCCTCTAATCCTTTGGACTGGTTCTTTTTCAGACTTTAGGCCATTTCCTTACCCATAAGTGCTGATCAATATGTAGATGAAGACTTAAGGTAGTCCAGGTGCAGTGGCTCATGCCTGTAATCTCACACTTGGGAGGCCAAGAGGGGTGGATTGCTTGAGCTCACAAGTTCGAGACCAGCCTGAGACAGAACGAGACTCCATCTCTAAAAATTGCTGGGCGTTGTGGTGGGCATGTGTCGTCCCAGCTACTTGGGAGGCTGAGGCAAGAGAATCGCTTGAGCCCAAGAGTTTGAGGTTGCTGTGAGCTATGATGTCATGGCACTGTACTGAGGACGACAAAGCGAAACTGTCTCAAAAACAAAAAGACCTAAGGGTTTACTCTCTGCAGATTTTAGTTTTTGTTTTTTGTAGAGACAGAGTCTTACTTTATCACCCTCGGTAGAGTGCCATGGTGTCACACAGCTCACAGCAACCTCCAGCTCTTGTGCTTAGGCGATTCTCCTGCCTCAGCCTCCCGAGTAGCTGAGACCACAGGCACCCGCCACAACGCCCTGCTATTTTTTTGTTGCAGTTTGGCCGGGGCTGGGTTGGAACCCGCACCCTCTGTATATGGGGCCGGCGCCTTACTGACTGAGCCACAGGCGCTGCCCCAGATTTTAGTTTTTACAAAATAAAAAAGTAGGTGGGCGGCTCCTGTGGCTCAGCGAGTAGGGCGCCAGCCCCATATACTGAAGGCGGTGGGTTCAAACCCAGCCTCGGCCGAACTGCAAAAAGCAAAAAAAAAACTAGCCGGGCGTTGTGGCGGGCTCCTGTAGTCCCAGCTCCTCTCGGGGCTGAGGCAAGAGAATCACCTAAGCCCAGGAGTTGGAGGTTGCTGTGAGCTGTGTGACGCCATGGCACTCTACCAAGGGCGATAAAGTGAGACTCTGTCTCTACAAAAAAAAAAATAATAATAATAATAAAAAATAAAATAAAAAAATAAAAAAAGTAGGGCTTGGCACATGTAGTTCAGCGGCTAGGTGCCGACCACGTACACCAGAGCTGGTGGGTTCGAATCCAGCCCAGGCCTGCCAAACAGTGATAACTACAACCAAAAAATAGATGGGTGTTGTGGCAGGTACTGTAGTCCCAGCTACTTGGGAGGCTGAGGCAAGAGAATCGCTTAAGCCCAAGAGTTTGAGGTTGCTGTGAGCTGTGACGCCACTGCACTGTACCCAGGGTGACAGCTAGAGACTCTGTCTCAAAAAAAAAAAAAAAAAAGTGGGAGGTAGACTTTTATGAATTCTGTTTGAGATTTTTAAAAATGGAAGTGTACTAAAGCTTTAGCAATAAATGAATTTTATTTCCTATGCTTTATATGACCATATTTGCAATTGAAGTCTTTTCTAATAGATCACTCTTCTGATTTCTCTTAATTCATTAAGTTTACCCATTTCATTTCATTTTTTTTTGCAGTCCGGGGGGCCAGGTTTTGAACCCACCATCTCCGGTATATGGGGCCGACGCCCTACTCATTTGAGCCACAGGCGCCCCCCCCATTTCATTTCTGATTCCTGTTTGAGCTAATGTAAGAAATAGGCTTATCTAAAAAATACCTATCATTCAGGCTTAACTGTAATTATCTACCGTAAATTTTTTTCATATGTTGGATGCACACAATGGTCTTGATTTGCTATGTGAATTTTTTTTTTTTTTTTGCTATATGAAGTTTTAAATGCAAAAAAAACTCCTCCAGGGCGGCTCCCGTGGCTCATCGAGTAGGGCCTCAGCCCCATATACTAAAGGTGGCGGGTTCAAACCCGGCCTCAGCCGAACTGCAAAACAGAAAAATAGCCAGCCATTGTGGCGGGCGCCTGTAGTCCCAGCTACTCAGGAGGCAGAGGCAAGAGAATCGCCTAAAACCAAGAGTTGGAGGTTGCTGTGAGCTGTGTGACGCCACGGCACTCTACTGAGGGCGATAAAGTGAGACTCTGTCTCTACCAAAAACAAAAACAAAAAAAACTCCTCCAAAACACAAAAATCCGGTCATAATATACCTGGATTCAGTTAGAATGGGCTAGCAAATAACTTTTCTGAAGTTAATTTTTATACTTCAAGAGGATTTCAACTACAATATTTGAAAATGCCAAGTACTATTGTTCTATAGTTGTTAGAACTCTGGATTACTTGGAATACATTACAAACCTAGGTATATATCCAAAAGAATTGAAAACTGGTAATCAAGTATATCACATGCAAGTTCATAGAAACACTATTCACAAAATAGCCGAAAGGTGGTAGTAGTCCCAACGTCCATCAGCAGATGGGTGGGTAAACAAATTGTGGTATATAAATACAGGATATCCATACATAAAGTTCGTGTGTAATTTAGTTGTAATTTTCTAAGTATATGTGATAAAAAGAAACTGTAAAAAGGATTAGAAAGAAGAAATACTTTTTTATTGTGTTCTTGTTAATTTTCAACATGTCCACCATCATTATTAATACAAAGAGTAATATGATTCTGTAGTTCTCGGAAAACATTTGCAAGCTGATTTTCAGTAATACCAGCAATCACATAAGTTATCCCAGCTTACAAGTCTTCTAAAGATTAAGGTTTTGTTGAATAAACATTGGTTTTAACATGTCCGCATGAACAGAAATCCAATGGATTTCAAATCTGGCAAACATAGAAGCCCAGAAAATAGTCTACCTCTTCCAATCTACCTGTTAGGGAATTTCTCACATAGAAACTGTCTAACATGCAAAGCAGTGACAAGGAGCACCATCTTATCGAAACACTGTATTCTCCAACAGTCCTAATTCTTCAAACTAAGGAATAAAATAATTTTGCAGCATTTCTAAATAGCTATCACATTAATAAAACGCCCTTCAAAAAAGAATGGCCCTAACACTTGCCTTTTCCCAAAGCACATCATACATTAACTTTGGGAGAACCTCTTTCATGTTCAACACTCTTGGATTTTCAGTTCCCCAAATAAGGCAGTTATGCCTGTTGACCTTGACACTAACATGGAATGTTGCTTCATTGGAGAACATTAAATTATTTTATTCAAAAATGCATCATTGTTGCTAAGTTTTTTGTTGAACTGGCAACAAAGTTTTGCATGATGATCTTCTAATGACATTTGATGCACTCAAATTTGTATGCTTTCATGTGAAGTCTTGTCCATAGAATCTTATGCATAGTAGACTTGAAAGCCTCAGCTCTAGTGATGCCCGTCTTAATGACTTTCTTGGACTTACCTCAAAGGATTCTTCTATGGATGCTACAGTTTCTTTACTAACGCGTGGCCTATCAGACCATGGCTTATCATTGACAGAACCTGTTTCTTTAAATTTTTTTTATCCAGTTGGATATGGAATTCCTGTGTGGTCCTTCTTTCTTGTAATGGGTTCTAAAACCTTTGGACAGCAGGTGTAGATTTTAGTTCAGCCAACAAAAAGAACACAATTTACTTTCTCTTCCAGTGAAGACATGGATCAACAATGATTCTGAAAAATAAGTAATTTTTAAGTTAAATTTCTAAAAATTTCTAAAGACAAAGAAAAAACACTAGATACATCAAACTTTCTAATCCTTTTTATGAATACTTTCTATCACATATACATATTTTTTCTTCAGTCACTAAAAGGAATGAAATATCTGATAAATTTTTGGATGATCCTTAAAAATATGCTAAGTGAAAGAAGAGAGACAAAAAAATAAAAGATCATGGAGGGCATGGTGGCTCTTGCCTGTAAATCCTGGCACTCTAGAGGACTGAACTGGGAGGATTACTTGAGGCTAGGAGTTTGAGACTAGCCTGAGCAATATCAAGAGACTGTGGTGGTGCCTGTAGCTTAGTGGGTAGGGCGCTGGCCGCATAGCACTGAGGCTGGCAGGTTTGAACCTGTCCTGGGCCAGCTAAAACAACAATGAGAACTGCAACAACAACAAAAAAATAGCTGGGCATTGTGCAGTCCCACGGCACTGTACCTAGGGTGATAGCTTGAGACTCTGTCTCCAAAAGAAAAAAAAAGATCAAGGGCCTGTCTCTACAAAAAATAGAAAAATTAGGGTGGCGCCTGTAGCTCAAAGGAGTAGGGCGCTGGTCCCATATGCCAGAGGTGTTGGGTTCAATCCCAGCCCCGGCCAAAAACTGCAAATAAAATAAAATAAAATAAAAAATAGAAAAATTAGCCAGATGTGGTATGTGCACTCATAGTCTCAGCAACTTGGGAGGCTGAGGCAAGAGGATTGCTCAAGTCCAGGAGTTTGAGTTTGCTGTGATGCCACTGCACTCTTGCCCTGACGACAGAGCAGGACTCTCAAAAAAATAAAAGGCCACATATTTTGTGATTTCATTTATATAAAATATCCAGAATAGTTAAATCCATAGAGACAGACCTAGATTGGTGGTTGCCAGAGGTTTTGGGGAGGGAATAGTGGGGAGAAACTGCTTAATGAATAATGGATTTTACTTTGCAATTATAGAATTATGTTGAAACTTCATGGTTACACATTATGAATGTATTAAGTGCCGCTGACTTGTTCACTTTAAAGTGGTTATTTGTCTCAAATGAATTTCTCCAATAAATTATTACTTTAAGAAAGCTACAAAGATGGTTTATTTAAAAATCGCTTTCATATTATAAATTATATTCAAAATAGGAAGAAGCTAGGTTTTAGATGTTTTTACAAATACTGATATATTAATAAAATATTAATAAACTTTAAAGGGGTATTATTCATCCTTATTTAAAACTATTTACAATTGAAAGCTTCAAAAAGTGAAACCTGGGCTCAGCACCTGTAGCTCAGTGGTTACAGCTCCAGCCACGTGCGCCGAGGCTGGCAGGTTTGAACCAAGCCTGGGCCAGCTAAACAACAATGACAATTGCAGCAAAAAATAGCTGGGCATTGTGGCGAGCTCCTGTAGTCCTAGCTACTTGGGAGGCTAAGGCAAGAGAATCCCTTGAGCCCAAGAGTTTGAGGTTGCTGGAGCTGTTGATGCCACGGCACTCTACCAAGGGCGACATAGTGAGACTCTGTTTCAAAAAGAAGAAAAGAAAAGAAAAAATTGCTCAGTACACACATTTTAAAAACATCTATTTTCTTAAAATAATGTATTTTCACAAACCTGTAGTCTCAGTGCCTTTTCTAGAATCTAGGATTAAAGTTAGTGATTATTGGCAGCTGTGCTTAATTATTTGGAATTATATAGATCTGAGTAGAAATAAAAGCATTTTTCTAAATTTACATAGTTTAGAAATACCAGTATAATTTTCGGCATATTTACCATATTCAGTATGTTTTAATAGGTAATTAAGCAGTTTCCAAACAAAAGTTTTTTGAATATTTTTAACAGATATCAGATGCCAGTATTAAGCTACCAAATCACTGATTTTCTTTTCTAGAATTCAGCCATATGAATAAAATGACAACCTCCTGGAGTGATCGCTTACAGAATGTAGCAGATATGCCGGCTAACATGGATAAGCATGCCCTGAAAAAGTATCGTCGTGAAGCCTATCATCGGTAAATATTTTGTATATTTAATCCTCACAATAGCTCTGTGAAGTAGGCACTTACTATCTTTGTTTTACAGATGTTGAAGTTAATGTATAGAGAAGTTAGGTAATTTACCCTAGATCACATAGCTAGTTTGTGATTAATAAAAGTCCTTATGAGAAAGAAGTCTAGCTGCTAAAACATTACACCTTTAAGTTGGTAAGAATGAAATTCTTAACTGGCATTTACCCACAAACTGATTGTAACTTTTAAAACAGATTTTTTAAAATTGGCAAAATTTTCTTGTTTAAACTTTTTTTTTTTTTTTTTTGGTAGAGACAGAGTCTTATTCTATCACCCTCGGTAGAGTGCCGTAGAGTCACAGCTCACAGCAACCTCCAGCTCCTGGGCCTAGGCGATTCTCTTGCCTCAGCTTCCCAAGTAGCTGGGATTACAGGCACCTGCCACAACACCCGGCTATTTTTTGATGCAGTTCGGCTGGGGCCGGGTTTGAACCTGCCACCCTTGGTATATGGGGCAGGCGCTCTACTCACTGAGCCACAGGTGCTGCCCTTGTTTAAACTTTTAATACTTTCTCTAAATCATTTTTTCTTTAATAAGTTTAAATTGTATTTTCTTTTTATTTACCTCTTTTCATAGATTGAATTAAATGCCTGCTTCTGCCTAAATCTTCAGTAACTAAGATACTTGGAAGTAGGTAATATTTTAGGAATCAATAATTTTAAGCAGAAATTAGAAGTTTCTATTTTCAGTGAATTTGTAGGATAGGAAGATCCGGGCCCTACAAGAATCATTTCTGCCTCACACCCTAGGAAAACCAAGCATAAGTAAAATTCTGGTACTTCATAGTGTTAAAAATTATGTGTGAACCTCAGAAAGTCTAAAACAACTCATAATCACTTAGCCATTTTTGGGCTAGAGGAAAAAGGAAATGAATACTGCTTTTAAAGTCTTACTAGAAAAATGGTTAAGGTTTATATAGGTACATTTTGTAAGCAGAGGAAATAATTCTGAGTCCACTCTTCATGTAGGAAAACTAGGTCAGAAATAGGTTACATTTTACTGTTTCAGTATGTATTAACATTTTGAAGAAAATAGTTACTTGGTATTGAGTGTTTCAAAAGTTAATTCTATTAATAGTTGGTTTTTAAAGTAGGCTGGTGGTACTTACCTCATGTGGCATTTCTAGGTGTTATAATGCTATTATTCCTTAAAACCTGAAAAAGTGAAAACATTTCAGGTTCCTGTTAAGACTCAAAATCAGTCAGAGGGTACTAATGAACCTCATCTGTGTGTGAGACACGTTCCATTGTGTGAGATATTGGATGTTAAAATATAAAGTGGAGTGTTTATGCATGTCTATTTAAGTAAAACATAACATAGGCATTTGGAAGAGATTATCTTTTGTATAGATATTCTACTTCTTGTTTAATCATTTACTTAGTCTTTTTTTTTAGACAGAGTCTCTTTTTGGTTGCCCTTGGTAGAGTGCTGTGGTGTCATGGCTCACATCTCTTGGGCTTAAGCAGTCCTCTTGCCTCAACCTCCTGAGTAGCTGGGACTACAGGCGCCTGCCACAACGTCTAGCTGTTTTTTGAGACAGAGTCTTGCTCTTGCTCACATTGGTCTCGAACCTGTGAGCTCAGGGCAATCCACCTGTCTTGGCCTTCCAGAGTGCTAGGATTACAGGTGTGAGCCACCACGCCCAGCCTCATTTGCTTAGTTTTCATGCTATAAAGTATACATTTGATGAGGATGTAATATTTTTAACAGTGGGACCCAGCAAGAATTATGTACTAGGCTCTGCGCCTGTAGCATAGTGGTTACGGCTCCAGCCATATACACCAAGGCTGGTGGGTTCGAACCTAACTCTGGCCATCTAAACAACAGTGATAACTGCAACCAAAAAATAGCCGGGCATTGTGGAGGGTGCCTGTAGTCCCAGCTACTTGGGTGGCTGAAGCAAGAGAATTGCTTAAGCCCAAGAGTTTGAGGTTGCTGTGAGCTGTGACGCCACAGCATTCTACCGAGGGCGACATAGTGAGACTCTTTTTAAAAAAAAAAAATTTATGTAATAAAGGAGAGATCACCTAGTAAACATCAAGTTTCTAGTAAACATTTAGTATACATCCTAATTGTACTTATTATGTCATAACCTGAACGTACTTCTGACTCATTTGGAATGGCATTTCCTGGAAGATTTTAGTTGGGCTCTGTAACCTACATTATTTACATAGTTAGATACAGTCTGCAACAATAGAAGCAAAACAAGCATCATCAAGAGGTTGAATTTTTAGATCATTGAGAGAAATGTTTAATATAGGAAAATTGGGTTCTTGGGCTCTTGCAAGTAAGTATTTGTATTTGCTTAAAAAATTTTTATATCTTTTTAAAATTATATATATTTATGGCATACAACATGTTTTAAAATATGTATACATTGTTGAATGGCTAAATCAAGCTAGTTAACATTAGCATTACCTCACATACTTACCATTTTTTGGTGATGAGAACACCTAAAATCTACTCTCCTGGTAATTTTCAAGTATATAATACATTAATATTAACTACAGTCATCATGTTGTATAATAGATCTTTTGAAATTATTCCTCCCTGTCTAACAGTATTTGCTTTTGTTAATTAAAATGTTAAATAGGAACCATTTGGAAGAAATTTAGTTTTCTATTCTAATTAAGTCAATTTGTGGAGTAGTCTGTTTCTAGGGCTTTTCATTTATTTGAATAATTTATCATTGGTTACAGTTAGGCAGACTGTGCTGATCATTTTTTTTTTTTTTTTTTTTTTAGAAAGAGTCTCACTATGTTGCTCTCAGTAGAGCTATAGCATCACAGCTCACAGCAACCTCACTCTCTTGGGCTCATACAGTTCTCTTGCCTCATCCTCTGGGGTAGCTGGGACTCTAGGCACCTACCACAACACCTGGCTATTTTGGTTGTTGTTGATGTTGTTATTGTTGTAGTTGTCATTGTTGTTCGGCAGGTTCCGGCCAGATTTGAACCTGCCAGCCCCTGTGTATGTGGCCAGCATGCTAGCCTGCTGAGCTATAGGTGCTGAGCCAGACTGTGCTGATCATTATCACAAAGTATACCTTGTATGTAATGTTTTAGAATTTCGTTTTAGAAGAAACTAAATATTCTTAGGTAAGTGAGTACCTACCTTACATCTACCTAGAAGATAGAAACATCTATCTCCTGGCTTTATTCTTATTTAATATTGGTCTTCTAAATTTCAATATGGAAATGATGGTCATGTGTCATTATTAAGGAACTGGCCTTTAGCATGTATGACTGTTCTTCCTCCATTTCCTTATTATGGTTGTTTAGCTTTCTGGGCTGAGGATAGTCATCAGACCAAACCTTTCTTTGGAATGTGATTTGCCATATGGTCAGAATATAGGCAGAGTGCTTAGATGTCATTGTGACCTGCAGGAGGCAGGTTAGAAAATTATCTCTTAAATAATTCCTTAATACCTAGAATCTGATAGTGATTAATACAAATCAGATTTTGTATTTACCAAATCTAAGAATGGAACTATTAGATTTTTCATCTGCTTTCCACATTGACTATTCCCAGGATGCTGAAATCAGGTATTTGGTTTTACCTTTTAAAAGTTATAATGATTATAGTATAGCAGAATTTCTATGACAGTGAATTGGCTTGTTTCTTTATGAATACAACTTATGAATTCAGCAGTAGTTTTATCATATTGAACTAAAATTTGGTAAATAATTAGAGAATTTTTGAGTAACTTGAGAATTTTTTGTTTCAACCAATCTTTTGTCTTATTTTAATATCTGTAAGTTCTTTAAAGAACTTTATATATTTATTTAAAATTTGCATGTTTATCTGAAATTTTTGTTAAGTTGCAAGTTAGGAATCCAAAGCCATACTTATTTAAACCCATTGAATAATGTTTTTTTCTTAAATCAAAGTAGTTTTTTTATGCATATTTAAGGAGTAAAAAAGGAATTTGTGTACATATATAAAATAATTTTCCAGTATCTATAGCTTGGAATAGTAATAGATTTGGAAATGTTTATGATGTTTTTTTAACCTCATACTAAAAGCATGTATTAGGTTATATGCAGACATGTACTGCCAAGTTGATGAATTTTATTTCTTTCTCTATGTATTAGGTCATGCTGTCTACTGATAAGGGTAGTTTTACTTATTTTCCAATTTGGAAGCCTTTTGTTTCTTTTCTTTTCCATTTTTTTTGCACACTTTTCGGCCAGGGACAGGTTTGAACTCTCCACCTTTGGCATGTGGGGCCAGCACCCTACTCGCTGAGCCACAGGCGCTGCCCCTTTTTTTTTTTTTTTGAGACAGAGCCTCAAGCTGTCACCCTGGATAGAGTGCTGTGGCATCACTGCTCACAGCAACCTCCAATTCCTGGGTTCAAGCGAGTCTCTTGCCTCCGTCTCCCAAGTAGCTGGAACTAAAGGTGCCCACCACAACACCCAGCCATTTTTTGGTTGCAGCTGTCATTGTTGTTTGGCGGGCTGGGCTGGATTTGAACCCGCAAGCTCAAGTGTACGTGGCTGGCACCTTAACCCGTTGAGCCACAGGCGCCAAGCCTCTTTTCTTTTTCTTTTTTTTAGAGACAGAGTCTTGCCCTCAGTAGAGTGCCTTGGTGTCATAGCTCACAGCAACCTCCAACTCCTGGGCTTTGGCAATTCTCTTGCCTCAGCCTCCCAAGTAGCTGGGACTACAGGTGCCCACCACAACGCCCAGCTATTTTTTTATTGCAGTTAGTCTGGGGCCAGGCTCAAACCTGCCACCCTCAGTATATGGGGCCGGGTTTGAACTTGCCACCCTCAGTATATGAGGCCATCGCCCTGCCGCAGTGTTACAGCTCACATTAATCTCAAACTCTTGGGCTTAAGCGATTCTCTTGCCTCAGCCTCCCAAGTAGCTGGGATTACAGGTGTCTGCCACAACGCCTGGCTATTTGTTGTTGTTGTTGCAGTTGTAATTGTTGTTTTAGCTGGCTCGGGCTGGGTTTGAACCTGCCAGACTCGGTGTATGTGGCTGGCGCCCTACCTACTGAGCTACGGGCGCCACCCTAAACATTTAAATCTGAATGACCTTTGGTCTAAGAGTTAGAAGACCAGAATTATCTCCCTGACTCTATTTCCAAACACCTCCTTTATTTTTATTTATTCATTTATTTTCTTTTTTTGTGAGACTGAGTCTCACTTTATTGCCCTCTGTAGAGTGCCATGGCATCACACAGCTCACAGCAACCTCCAACTCCTGGGCTTAGGCGATTCTCTTGCTTCAGCCTCCCGAGTAGCTGGGACTAGAGGCGCCCGCCACAACGCCTGGCTATTTTTCTGTTTTGCAGTTCAGCTGAGGCCAGGTTTGAACCCGCCACCTTTGGCATCTGGGGCTGGTGCCCTACTCCTTTGAGCCACAGGCACTGCCTCAACCACTTCCTTTAGAGAGATTTTCTTTTTTTGTATCTTTTATAATAATCTGGATGGATTTGGAGAACATTTTTCTTTTTCTTTCTTTCTTTCTTTTTTTGTTGTTGTTGCAGTTGTCATTGATGTCTAGCTGGCCCGGGCCTGGTTTGAACCTGCCATCCTTGGTGCTTATGGTCAGCACCGTAACCCCTGTGCTACAGGCGCCACCCTTTAAAAAGATTTTTTTAAAAGAGTTTGTTACTACATTCATGAAGAAGTTAACGGGCGGCACCTGTGGCTCAGTGGGTAGGGCGCCGGCCCCATTTACCGAGGGTGGCGGGTTCAAACCCGGCCCCGGCCAAACTGCAAAAAAAAAAAAAAAAAAAAAAAAAGTTAAAGCATGTCTGCTTTATAACTGTTGATCCAAAAAATTAGGGAATAGTATGCATAGTCATTAAGTCCAAATTTTAATCTTAATTTAAATACACATATGTACGCTTTAATATGAATCTCCTAATCATTTCTAGATTTTCACATTTTCATTTCTGATGATATTTTCCTAGTCCGAGCCTTTGTCATCACTGTCCTGGATTACTGCAGTAGTCCTTTGGTCTCCTTCCCTTGTCCTCTTCAAGTTCATTTTTTAAAATCATGTTACCCTCCTGCTTAAAATCTTTTTTTTTTTGGAGGCAGAGTCTCAAGCTGTCACCCTGGGTAGAGTGCCTTGGCATCGTAACTCACAGCAACCTCCAACTCTTGGTCTTAGGCGATTCTCTTGCCCCAGCCTCCCAAGCTGGGACTACAGGTGCCCACCACAATGCCCGGCTATTTTTTTGTTGCAATTTGGGCTGGGTTCAAACCCACCACCCTCGGCTTATGAGGCCAGCACTCAACTCACTAAGCCACAGGCACCGCCCAACTTTTGTTAACTTTTATTTTGTCATCTATGAAACTAGAATAATTTCTACTTATAGGCTTGGCACCCGTAACACAGTGATTACCGTGCCAGCCACATGCACTGTGGCTGGTGGGTTTGAGTCCAGCTCGGGCCAGCTAAACAACAATGACAACTACAACAGCAGCAACAAAAATAGCTGGGCGTTGTGGCTGGCGCCTGTAGTCCCAGCTACTTGGGAGGCTGAGACAAGAGAATCACTTAAGCCCAAGAGTTTGAGGTCACTGTGAGCTGTGATGCTAGGGGTACTCTACCAAGGGCGGCATAATGAAACTGTGTCTCAAAAAAAAAAATTCTGCCTTATAGAGTTATTATAAGGAATAAATGAAATAGTAGATATACATATAATGAATTTACTACAGTATCAGTTTTTAGAAAAACAAATAACCTGATCCTATTAATAAGCCTCAGCTGAGAGGGTATAGTTATACCTCTCTGTTCTGCCTGTCTCTAACACTATAGTTACACGCGACTTGATAAATGCTTTTGAATGGATTTCTTCCACTAGACTTTGAGCTCCTTGAACATCAAGGACTGCTGTGTTTCTATTAGATGACTGGTACCTGACACACAGACATCCAACAAATGTTTGTTGAATGTATGCATGAAGTTTGAAAGAGCTAATTATCTTAGACAATTTCTAACCTGTTGTATAGGAGGCTCCTGTAAGTGTGTACCCTCTGCTCAAGTGATATATATATATTTTTTCAAGTGATATTTGTTTTCCTTTCTCTTTGCCAGTAGTAAAGTCTTAAAATAGTAATTACATTTATTTCCACCACCCTGAGCTGTGATACCACAGGCTGAAAATCCAAGGAATGCATGGGAAGTTGGCACTCTAAAGGATTAGATCATTTTTCCATTTTCAGTTTGTATTTTTTTTTTTTTTTTTGAGACAGAGCCTCAAGCTGTCACCCTGGGTAGAGTGCCGTGGCATCACAGCTCACAGCAACCTCCAATTCCTGGGCTTAAGCGAGTCTCTTGCCTCTGCCTCCCAAGTAGCTGGGACTACAGGCGCCCGCCACAATGCCCGGCCATTTTTGGTTGCAGCTGTCATTGTTGTTTGGCGGGCCCAGACCGGATTCGAACCCGCCAGCTCAGGTGTACGTGGCTGGCGCCTTAGCCCACTGAGCCATAGGCGCCGAGCCTGTATTTTTTTTTTTTTTTTTTAAGAGACAGAATCTCACTTTGTTGCCCTTGGTAGAGTGCTGTAGCATCATAGCTTACAGCAACCTCCAGCTCTTAGGCTTAGGCAGTTCTCTTGCCTCAGCCTCCAAGTAGCTGAGACTACAGGCGCCCGCAACAATGCCCAACTGTTTTTTGTTGCAGTTTGGCTGGGGCTGGGTTTGAACTCGCCACCCTCGGTTTATGGGGCCTGCGCCCTACTCACTGAGCCACAGGTGCTGCCCTCAGTTTGTATTCTTATATTTATGGAATTTGGTTTGAGACTAGTCAATGGAAGTCCTTCATATTTATGTAAAATTTGAGATTTAGATTTTTAAAAAAGTATTTCCCAAGAGATTTTTTGAAGAGACCCTCAAGAAAAGAAAAAAACAAAAAACCAACTTGAGATCTGTAGTTTGAGACCAAGAGATATATTAGTGAGGTAATGGTTGCCTTTCCTGCTCCCCTACCCTCAAAGTACAGTAGTTCTTTGAGTGCTTACATATGACAGACAACAGTCAGCCCTACCAGATGTTATTTGTCCTTTTATAGACTTAAAAGCTTAGGTTTAGGGCTCAGCCCCCATAGCTCAGTGAGTACGGTACATACACCAAGGCTGGCAACTTCCAGCCCAGTGTGGGCCTGCTAAACACCAATGACAACTGCAACAAAAAAATAGCTGAGTGTTGTGGTGGGTGCTTATAGTCCCAGCTACTTGGGAGGCTGAGGCAAGAGAATGGCTTAAGCCCAAGAGTTTGAGGTTGCTGTGAGCTATGACGCCTCGGCACTCTACTGAGGGTGAAATAGTGAGAGTCTGTCTCAAAAAAAAAAAAAAAAGCTTAGGTTTAGGTTAAGTAACTTATTCAAGATTTCAAAGCCAGAAAGTGGAGGAGTTGGGATTTAAACTTAGTTGTTCCAGTGTTCATTCTCTTTCCATTACACCTTGTATTTGCTTTTCTAAATAAATTGAAAATAATTTTATTTTGAATTTAGTATTTAATAATGATTTTAATTACTTGGTGACTATTTAAACATTTTAATAACTAATAAATCTTTATGTTAAGATATTTAAATAATATTTAAGGAGATAAAGGTTTTTAAAAATTTTAGTTCATGTAGTATTTCTGTAAGGTATGTGTATTTTATTTTTAATTTGAATTACCACTAGAAAGACTTATTTGCCATCTCAGTGTTCTTTGACTTTAGCAGATTTATTTCTTCCCCTTTCACATAATTCCTATTCATTATATTGGTCAGGAAGCAGGAAAGTTGCAGATGTTTTTCTTTCAAACCTCAACTGCCTCTGATTTTTGGAATGTTCTAGATTTATCCTCCATATGCCAAAGATCTGTAAATATCTTTTCACATAAGCTAAAAGTTTCAGGCAATTGAGTGAAATATTTGTGAACACAGATGTTTTCCTTAAAAGCAGTTAATAAAATTACATTAAAGACCTCAGTGTGGAAATAGGTTCCTCCTGTAATACGATCGGCACATAAATACTTCCTTCTCTTTGTAGTTCACATTGTTCATTTTATAAGGGAAGAAATAACTAAATTGATAATTAAAACAAAATTATTTCTCCTGTTCCCCCCTCCCCCCAGAGTAAACTAAAAATGATTTTGACCTACTAGAGCTGCTGGATTCTGTGAAACTCACATTGTTTGCGTACTGTTAGAGGGCCTCATTAGGGGGTAAATTTGCTTTTTCTGTGTTTGCCAGTAACGTTCTTGTCTCTTGTGGGAACTTGCCATTTAGGTTGATCCTTCCCTAACTGGCCAGTCTTAAACAGTTAAGGCCATTAGTATCTTTTCTGGTTGTCAATTTTTTCCTATTAGTTTTACATTTTCAAGTATTTAAACCTGAGGACATTGGTCACTGAGATATTGCCTAGTTAGGGTTCGGCATTGTGCCCGAACTTGTTGGGCCTCTCAGGGCCTGAGTTCTCTGTGCTTTAACAAATGAGCTACAGTTCTCAAGAGATCAGTGAAGCTTGTTTGTTGATCCTGTATTTTCATCCAGAGGAAGTAGATATTTGAGAATGTCTAAGGAAGGGTGAGTTTATTATTATTTATTGCATTTTTCTCAGTGAAGAGGTATCATCTGAGTGAATTAGAAGACAAATAAGCAGTGCTGGCAGTCGGAGAATGGAGGTGGAGACAGAGATTGAAAGAAATTTAGCCCAAAGCGTTTAGTGTATCCTATGTAATGTAATGTGAAGTTACTGTTGCTGTTTTCAAAGACAGTATTGAAGTTGGTTGATCTTAATAGGAATTTAGTATGATATAAAAGTACTTTGTTTTCCCTGTGGTAAACTCATTTTGTTTTTTGGTAGAAAGTATTTGTGTAGATTGAAAGTTGTAAGTAGTGGTGATTTACCAAAGAATTGAGGGAATTTAACAATTCAAAGGCTTTTTAAAATAAACTGTATCTTTAGAAAATGGTGTGAAAGATTCAGTAAAAAGCACCTTATGTTTTTAAAAATTTTTTTTATTTTTACATATACATGTGTTAATTATAATTAGGTTTCCACTTTTTTTTTTTGCCTTCACAGAATTTAAAAGGCTTAAAATTTAATAACAATAACAATGTTTAAGATAAGGACTAGAAACAAAAACCACGTAAAGAATGAACAAAGATAAATACATTCAGAAAAGAAAACAGAGTATTACTGCATCGAAATATTAAGCAATATTAGTAATAATAATGCCAAGAAAGTAACATTCACATTGTCAAATAAGACATTATAGAGTGCTTTGACTCTGAGGCTCAGTATGAAGTCATCAGTTAACTTATTTTTTTTTCCAAAGTCTCAAAAAA
>CAUYRH010076799.1:0-37568 GCA_963574655.1 Perodicticus potto
TAATTGTTTTGTTTTCACTTTCATTTAATTCTGCTCTAATTTTGATTATTTATTTTCTTCTGTTTGGATTGGGGTTAGAATGTCTTCCTTCTCCAGTTGCTTAAGATGTCCCATTAAGTTGTTAACTTCCTCTCTTTCCGTTTTCTTGAGGAAGGCTTGCAGTGCCATAAGTTTCCCTCTTAGGACTGCCTTTGCAGTATCCCAGAGTTTCTGATAATTCATGTCTTCGTTGTCATTTTGTTCCAAAAATTTGATAATTTCCTTCTTAATCTCGTCTCTGACCCATCTATCCTTCAGCATAATGTTATTTAGCTTCCACGTCTTTGTATGAGTATGCAGATTCCTGTTGGTATCGAGTTCAACTTTTATTCCATAGTGGTCTGAGAAGATGCAAGGAATAATTTCTATTCTTCTAGTCTTTTAAATTTGCTGAGGTTGGAATTCTGACCTAGGATGTGATCAGTTTTGGAGTATGTTCCGTGGTCTGATGAGAAGATTGTGTATTCACTTTTTGGGGGATGAAATGTTCTGTAGATGTCTATTAAATCCAGATGTTGACTGGTTAAGTTTAAATCTAAAGTTTCTTTACTTAGCTTCTTTTTGGAGGATCTATCCAGCACTGCTAAAGGGGTGTTAAAATCTCTGACTACTATGGAGTTGGAGGAAATCAAGTTGTTCATGTCTGTTAGCGTTTCTCTTATAAATTGAGGTGCATTCTGGTTGGATGCATAAATATTAATAATTGAAATCTCATCATATTGAGTGGTACCTTTAACAAATATGAAGTTTCCATCCTTATTCTTTCTTATTTTGGTTGGTTTAAAGCCCATTGTATCTGCGAATAGGATTGCAACACCTGCTTTTTTCTGTTTTCCATTTTCCTGGAATATAGATGACCATCCCTTCACCTTCAGTCTAAATTTATCTTTTAAGGTAAGATGAGATTCTTGTATGCAGCAGGTATCTGGCCTCAGTTTTTGTATCCAGTCAGCCAACCTTTTCTTCTTTACTGGACAATTTAAACCATTCACATTAATTGTGAATATTGATAAGTGGTTTGAAAGTCCAGTTGACATTTTTCATCCCTTCCTGATTGTGGAAGTTGGAATTTGATCAAAAGTTTCTGAGTGGGTTTACTTTTGTGGTGGAGGATTATGCTGGTCATTATGGAAGATAGGTCTGAGAACATCCTGGAAAGCTGGTTTAGTTATGGCAAATTTCTTCAACATGTGGATGTCATTAAAGTGTTTAATTTCTCCATCATAAATGAAACTCACTTTAGCTGGATATAGGATCCTGGGTTGAAAGTTATTTTGTTTTAGGAGATTAAAAGTTGATGACCATTCTTTTCTAGCTTGAAAGGTTTCAAGCAGAGAGATCTGCAGTTATTCTAATATTCTTCCCTTTGTAGGTTATGGTTATCTCATGTCTGGCTGCTTTCAGAATTTTCTCCTTCATATTAACTTTACTAAAATTGATTGTGATGTTTCTGGGGATGTCGTATTTGGGTTAAGTTGTGCTGGAGTTCTGAAACTGTCTGATATCTGAATATCGGAGTCTGTTGACATGTCTGGGAAGTTCTCTTTCATAATCTCGAGAAGAATAGACTCTATGATTTGTGAAGCCATTTCATCACTTTCAGGGATCCCTATCAGGCAAATATTGGTTTTCTTCGAATTATCCCAGAGCTCTCTGAGAGAATGATCCATTTTTACCTTCCATTTCACTTCCTCTTTGGATGTTTGGGAGCGTTCGAGAGCTCTGTCTTCAATGTCAGAAATCCTTTCTTCTGCTTGTTCCATTCTGTTACTGAGGGATTCTACTGTATTTCTCAGATGTTTGAGGGCTGAAACTTCTGGTCTCGATGTGTCAAAATCTTTGGTCATTTTGTCTTTGAATTCGCTGAATTCTCAAGACATCTTTTGGATTACTGCTTGAACCTCTAATTGCATCTTTTCATCTATTCGCTCACACCCACTGGAGTTGTTGGTGAGAGGTGAGCCAGTGAGGAAGGATGGAGGGCACTGGAGGGAGGATGCGGGGTTGTGCAGCCACCAGAGTCCCTTCCTGGGGTAGCCCTGGCTAGGCAGGCTTGGGGGTCCTGGGTGCCAAGGCGGTGCAGCCCGCTGATGGGTCACTCACCCCTGCCGCAGTCCCTGGAGTCGGGCAGGCCTGGGTGCGGAGGCGGCAGGCCTCCAGTGGGATCACTCACGCCTGCTGTGTCCCTGGTTTGGGGTGGGCCTGGGTGCTGAGGCAGCGTGGGGTCTCTTACGCCCACCGGCGTCCCTGGAGTGGGGCAGACCTGGGTGCCGAGCTGGCATGGCCCACAGCAGGGTTGCTCACGTGCACTGGATTTGCTGATGGGGGTGGGCCTGGGTGCTGAGGCGTCACAGTCCGAGGCAGGGTTGCTCATGCTCTCAGGTGACTCTGGGGTGCCAAGGCGGAGCGGCCCGCAGCAGGGTCTCCCACACCCCCTGGAGCCGCTGGCAGGGTGTGGGCCTGGGTCCCGAGGTGGCATGGTCTGTGGTGGGGTCACTCACACCCGCCAGTGTCCCTGGACTGAAATGAGCCTGGGTGCCAAGGTCGCGCAGCCCTCAGCGGGGTCATACATGTCCCCCCCAGAGTCACTGTTGGGGGGGATGGGCCTGGCTGCCAAGGTGGCAATGCCCACAGTGGGGTTGCTCACGCCCGCCCGCATCCCTGGAGTGAGTCGGGCCTGGGTGCCGAGGCAATGCGGCCCGCAGCAGGGTCATGCACCGGGGTCCCTGGCTGCGGCTGAGTTTTGGGGAGGGGATGCTCAGTGGGGCCCCCAGAGTCTTTTGCCAGGTCAGGCACTTGATCTAGCAGATAGAGAGGGGAGGTGCTGCTCAAGAACCTCCTCCTACAGTCTCAGCAGGGGTTAGGCTTCTGGTTCATCAGGTAAGGGGGGAAGAGCGTACTGGAAATTTAGAATGGCCAGGAAAACTTCAGTTCAATTTTTCTGCCTAGTGAGAGAGTGTTCAGAGTCACAGCGGGGTCCCTCTGTGGAAGTAATCCCCACTTCCCATAGCACTCTCCCATGGGGTGAGACAGGAGGTTCACAGTTCACTTTTCATCTATAGAAAACCTGCAGGAGTAAACGAAGAGAAAAAAAGAAAGGAAACAGAAAGCATAAAAGATCACAGCTTTCTTGGGGTGGGGGGATGGTTATTTTTCCTTTCAGATGAATTTTGTACCTGAAGCTTCCTTTCTTGGAGTTGCGGCTTGCCTCAGCAGAGGTGACCTGCAGTTATCACTTCTGTCTCAGCTGGGCTCCCAGTCTTCAGCTCAATTGGGTGTTTTCTGGACGTTATCCTTCCGCTTGGTCAGGAGCCTCTCAATTTCCATATTTTAAATGCTACTGTTTTTATTAGAAAAATATATGGTTTGGAGAAACACTGAAATTTCTTGAGTTTATTCTATGTGCCAGACATTTAATAATTCTTGCTTCATTGTCTCTCCAACCTAATAAATTTATACTAACCCATATTTTTGAGAGATATGAGATTCAGAGAGAGTTATAGACTTGCGTAGCTTGGGGCACACAAGAAGTTAGCTGGTTGCAAAACTGAAATTCAGAAGCTTGATTCATATCCTTTAATTTCAGGCACCCCAAGGCCTTTATATTTATATATTTAGATATTTATCTTGTAAGACTCCCTAATCTTCTAGTAAATCTTCAGTCTTTATGTTTGTGCTGTTTATGCATATAATGAATATTGTACGATTTTATGTAAGCATATTGCACTAATAGAAAAATACGCTTATGACAGCATAATTTAAAGAACAATTTGTCATTAGGCTAACCATAAGTAATGCATGAGTTCACCCTTACTGTAATACTTTTTAGATTTTTAACTGCTAGACAAGGTAAACCAGGTGATAGTGTATTTACAGACTCATTCAGCTTTGTTTATTATTATATTTTATTTTATTTTTGAGAGATAGCCTCTCCAACACCCTGGGTAGAGTACTGTGACATCATCAGTGCTCACACCAAGCTCAATATCTTGGTCTTGAGCGATCCTCTTGTTTCAGCCTCCCCAGTAGCTAGGACTGCAGGTGTGAGTCACCAGGCTAGTTTTTCTATTTTTAGTAGAGATGAGATCTGTACTTTTACTCAGTCTGGTCTTGAATTCTCAAGCAATCTATCCCGCTTGGCCTCTCAGATATCTAGGCTTATAGGCATGAGCTCCTGGCCTCATTTAGCTTTAAACAAAACACAGTTCTGAATTCCAGGTGGGAAAAATTCTATACTTATTTTTTTTCCTTGTAAGCAAAGTTGTATTTAAGCATTTACCTGGGCTTCATTTTTTTATATGAATTTTGAATAAGTAAATTACACATGATTTAGAATCACTTTAGCTTTCCTAATGCAGATACTTGCTCTGCCTATATAGTAAAATTATAAAACTATTGGGAGATACATTCCACCCATTCCCTAAAAGATGGTTTAGCTTTATGTTATCTATAGGAAAACTATTTACAATCTTTCATGCAAACTATGTTTTTGCAACTTTGTTGCTCTTTGTATAATATGGCACAACCAAACCCTAAATTTGTCTGCACTTTCCCCTGTACAAATACTCATCCTCCTGCTTCTCAGAGTGCTGTTTTTTCTCATCCTAAAGGTCATAGTTCATGTCTCTGTTCAAAGAGGTCAACCTTCCAAAAATATAACCTTTCCCATTATTATCATCTAGTCTTACTTCTTCAGTGCACTGAAATTATTTTATTTATCCATCTATTTATATTTTGCTTGAGCTATTTAATTATAATTGCCGGGAGGGCACAACTTGACCTGTCTTGCTCACTGTTGTCTGCCTATATCTAGAACCACACTTAGCACATAATAGACGTTTAGTACATATTGATAGAATGAATACAAATATATGTGACTATACTAAGTTTTTGTGTAAAGACTAAGACCCACTTGCATTTACTAATTTCTTTTTGACTAGCTTTGGCAAACTAGCAGTTTATAAAGTAATTTTCTCTTTATCAGTATTGTCTTGGCTGTGCACAGTCAAGAGTACAACTGGAATTAGATAAATTTAGATGGTGTTGGAGCCTCAGGATTGCTTTGAGCCTCTTATACAGGGGGTCCTGCAAACCTACTTGGTATTTACTATGTTTGTAATCTCAGGCTGCAGAAGTAAATATCACTGAGTCTGCTCTGAAGACCCTAAATTGTTGTTTAGATGTATAGCTGGAGAAAGCAAGGTGTATCGAACACTGAATTAGGAGACCTGGCTCTCTGTGTAACTAGCTTGTGACTTTTAAGAAGTTGTTTAGCTCTTCTTAGCCTTATATCCCTTGTCTGAAAAGCCAGAGCATTAATCTGAAATAAAATTTAAAAATAAAATTAAAAAACCCTCAAGCATTGAAGAGATAGTTTCTAAGATTCTTTTAATGTTGTCTTTTTATATTGCACATTTCTGAAACTATTTATAATTTCTAATGACCAGATATTTAAATGGTAGGTAAAAATCTGTCCATTACATCTTGATCGATGCTATACCATCTTCCCAAGAATGTAATTTTTTATTCTATCTTTGGAAATTCAAATAGATGAGAGCCAGGCTTTTATGATATGCATTGAAAGGGTATTAAAAGAAAATTATTGAAGCATGACAAGTAAATGCGTAAATAAATTCACCGAGAAATTAAAGTTCATTTGCAGTATAATAGTATGAGAACATAAAGGTATTTTTCCATATAAATGGGATCAAAGCAAAATGTATGAGTCTGTATAATTCCTCCAAGATGATGTTGGTGATATCCACATTTCCCAACCATTCTTCTCACTATTTTTAAGGGTCATGGCCTAACTATATTGAAAGATAGCTAGATTAAATTTTCCCCCTGAGAAAAAGGCAGCTGGTAAGGATTTGGTTTATTTTGCTGACTCTCCTCATGGAGGAACAAAGTTAAACAGCTCAAGGTCTAAAATATCACCTTGTAATGTTGAAAGTTTTCTCCTCTAGGATGGTCCTTGTCTAGATTTAAGAGAAGAAATTATTGTAAATTATATTTTAGATGAATTTATGGAATATACCAGAAATGTGACTCTGTAGAGGACAGGGAAAGTACATGGTTTGTTTGTGATATGTTTTTCAAAATTCACAGAGGGAAATCAATTTCTTTTAGATGCAGAATAGAGTTCGTCAGTTTGATAAATGCACTCTTTGGAGAAAAGCCTGTTAGTCCCAGCCGTATAAACCTTTAACTATTTCTTTTTTTATTATTGGCATACAAAATTTACCAGTGAAGCTATAATTATAAATTCAGGGTTAGCTATAACTTAGCCCATTTGTTATAGCCTGTAATTTCGCGGTATCTTTATTTTGGGATGTCTTTCAATAGCAAAAATTACTCTACTCTTAAAAGGCCCTCTCAATGGTTTAACATATAAAAGTTTTAATGCAAGGTTTAGATAGTTGCTTTCAGTTGGTCTGAAAGTAAAGAGGTATTTAAAATGATCAGTGCTGCACTATGAACCTAAAAAGGGTTGTTTTCCCCTAATTTCTTTAGGGAACATCATTAAAACTCTAAGTGAAAATATACATATTTCAAAATCTGTTGACTAGATTAACAAGAATACATGTTAAAAAGAATTTTTATTAGACACATACACTAGACAAAATTATTTTCTCTTTAACCATTATTTTAAAGATGTATTAACCCTGTGAAAAGGAATGTTGGTACTTAAAATTGTCTTCTTTTTAAATAATGTAATGAAGAATAATAAAATACATATATTTTAAAAAAAATTGTCTTCTTTTTGATCTTGAAATACCACTTAGCTACATCACTTAAATCTTATTTAATATCCTGGTCTCCTTTCATGACTTTTTTAGGTTCACAGCAAAATGGAGTAGAAATTACAGAGAGTTCCAATATACCCTGTTTCCATACCATAGCCATTTGGCACCGGAGTGGTACATTTGTTATGATTGATGAATCTACATTGACACTCAGTATCATCCAAAGTCCATATTTTACACTAGGGTGACACATATCCACCACTGTAGTATCATTCAGAAGAGTTTCACTGCCCTACAATTCTTTTTAAGCTCAAGTAGTTGAGGTTTTTTTAAAGGCTGTAAATGGGAACAAGAAAGATATATATGAACTGCAACTAATATGCATATACTATTCTGTGAGAAATCTCTCTGCTTGGTTACCATAAACCAGATTGAAGCAATGTGGCTGGGGTTGATTGCTAAGAATGGCAGCTTCATACTCCATGGAAATGAGGAAATTTGAAAGAGTGTTAGTTCAGTTTCAGCCAAATCATGCATGTGAGGTAACGAGACTTCTTTAAATGCAGAAAAAACTGCTACAAATAGGGCTGATTATCTTTTTCTCCGCTGTTGATAGAAACCTTCTGGGCTAGAAGATTTTAGTATGCAAAAATATCATTGTTTCTCCGTATGCAACATGAGGGTAGAATTGTTGGCAGTAAATCAGATAAGTAGTGCAGGCTGTGAGTTGAAATAATAGCCACGTGTCCTTAGGAATATCTGCGTGTGGAATGATTGGAAACCTAGGTAGCTGCCATAATGACTGGAGTGGAAGAGTTATAGGTGTTGTTAACAAGAATAGCACCGAATGAACTAGTGTATTATGTAATACGTGTGCTATTGAAGACAACATTGATTATACTTGACCATGAGTCTTGTTAATATACAGGTAAGTGTCTTAGTCTTTTTTCTGTTGCATACACCAGAATATCTGAAACTGGGTAATTTATAAAGAAAAAGGATTTATTTCTTATATTGATGGAGGCTGAGAATTCCAAGGTCAACCAGCCACCTCTGGTGAGCCATAGGACAACATGTGGTGAGGGGACTGGACAGGCTGTGTAGGCCTCTTTCCCCTCAGAAAGCCATTATTGCCACTCCTGTGATGACCCATGAATCCATTGATACGCTAATCCATAAGTGGACTGAGGGTGGAGCTTACTCTTAAAGGGTCCCACTTTTCAATACTGCTACACTGGGGATTAAGTTCCAGTGTGAGTTTTGGGAGGGAAAAACATTTAAAGCACAATAGTAAGTGTAAAAGTTTGCTTAGAGTTTGACAATTCACTAATGTTCCTTCTTTATAGATCCTGCCCTTTCTCCTATGCTTTAGCTTCTAGACAGCCATAGTTTAAAATTTGGCCCAAACCAGACTCCATTAATAGATACATCAATTTATTCGATTTATGTTAGGATTTTGGATGACAGCTAGTGAATCATTGCAGTCTGAGGCACATATTTTCTAAAATCTTTATTGGAAACAAGAAAAACTGAACAGCTCCTATGGGAAATCCAAGACATACTGTAAATTCTGAAAATTAGACATCTTTTAAAAATATGTGATTTTGAACCTTTTTTTCCTTACTTTAATACTATCAGTCCAATATTAGTTTATTTTTTTTTCTCCAGGTTTTAAAAAAATGCCGTATGTGTTGGTTTATCAACATTAAAAAAAATTCCTTCTTACCTTGAATAATTTCTATTGTGGTAATAGATAAACTTAGGAAGTTATCATTTTTTTTTATAATTATTTAATCTTCCCAGCACAATAACAAAGCCAAGTTTTATACAAGAATACGGTAATACACTTTTTTTTCTTTTTTTTTTTGCAGTTTTTGGCTGGGCCGGGCTTGAATGCGCCACCTCTGACATATGGGGCTGGCACCCTGCTCCTTTGAACCACAGGCACTGCCCGGAAGTTATCATTTTAATGAAAGAAGAAAGTACTGGAAAATTAAAAACCAATTAAAAACTATGATCTATGCTGCTTATAAATTTTAGATACATATCTGAAAATCATTGTAAGTTTATTTGACACATACTATAAAAATAACCTTGATGCACGTAATGAAGGCCTAAAAATTACATAACTTCTTAGGAAAAAAATCAGACTTTAAAAGTGGAATATATCTTTACTATCTGTCAAGTAATTTGACATTCTAATTTAATTAAAAATTTAAAAAAGAAAAAGTATTGATATAAAAGTGCAGATCAAAGTGTTGATTCCAGTTATGGAGTAGAGTTATCAGCTAAGGGAAATCTATTCTGTAAAACAGTGACCAGCTGGTGTCAGATGTGGGAACTGTGTTTAAAACCACCTTGGAAGTAGTAGAATTGGGAATATTTAAAGAAAAGCATCAGTGAATTAGCTAAATTGAGTTCTTATATCATGAGAATGGAACAATAGAAGCATAATCATGAAAAAATTAGAAGATTTCAGAATTATATGTTTATGTTAGTTTCTGAAAAGTTACCGTTAACCTCTCAACTTATTGAAAATCTGTTGGGAGCCACTCTTTACAAGAACAATATAAAATACAGTAATATGCAATCATCTTGCTCAGAGAACTGAATAGTATTGAAGTCATCATCCAATTGTTGGTAAAATCGTATCATTGGGAACATTTTGTTATGGATTTTTTTTCAGAATAAAGGCTGCAAGTCTATGAGGGGAAATTAAAGTAAATCGGCTATAATTATATAAAAGTAAAACTTTTTGCATTCACCTTTTCAGAATTTTTCAATTTATATTTCTCTAGATTTTGAAGGAAGCTCAGAAATTATCTAATCCAGCCCCTTCATCTTAAAATTGGCCCAGAGAAGGAACATAAGTTATTAACATTGTGCCTGTTACTTAGTGAGTGATGTGTTAAATTATCATTATTATTAATTGTATTAATACCATTGTCTCCAGATCCCCAATATAGTGCCCACTACATGCCCCAAACGTGTGGAAAGGTAGGAGTGCTAACCAGATGTCCATGTCAGAGTGACCCGTGCTGGTCTGATGACTGGTGTCGGAAAAGTGGGACTCAGAACCCTACATGTGACTCTGTACTAAACGTCATGAAGCTTGAGGAAACTTCAACAAACAATACAAAGAATGTTTATCACAGTGGACCAACAGGAAACGTTGTTGGAAATGTAAATTTGAATGGAGCTTTGGTAATTTATGAATTAAGGAACTACACTCTTTAGTTACACTCCTGGGAGAACCTAAAGCCCTGGAAACTCTTTGGGCAGATGAAGGGTAAATTGGCTTTAGCAGTGTTCCTGTCAGGGCTCAGCAGTGCTGGTCAGTAGCTGAAAAAAATGCGCTGATACTTCTCAAAGTACTGGGCAGTAGCTGGAAAAATGCCCTGTTAGCTCTCAATGGTAGTGACTTTCTGCCAGACCTTACTTTACCTTTTTGTGATATTGTGCTGTTTTTCAGCACGCTTCTGGCACTAACTTTTTGATTTTTCCTCCCACATCAACAAGAAATTCTCTAACACCTCAAACATCAAATGGGGATTCAGAGCCTCCTGACAGGCTATAAATTGGGGGTCCCACAGCCCCCTCCTCAAATTCAGTCTTTCACTAAATGACTTACAGAACCAAGAGCACCCTTTGCTTACATTTACTGGCTTATTATAAAGGATGCAACTCAAGAACAGCCAAATAGAGATGCATAGGGCAAGGCATGGACAGAAGGTGCTCTGCTTCCATGCCGTCGGCAGGTTTACACCTTCCCAGCACCTCGGTGTGCTCACTGTCCTGGAAGCTCTCTGCACCCCATCACCTAGGGGGTTTATGGAGATTCCAGTATGTACATACACATAATTGATGAAACTGTAACTGGTGGTGATTATTTCAGTTTCCAGCCACTTGGGGCTGAAAGTCACGACCCTGTAACCATACACCACTGTCTTTCTGGCAGCCAGTCCCGATTCTGAAAGCCATACAGTGACCTGAAGCCACCACTGTCACCCTGGAGATTCTAAGGGCCCTCAGAGCTCTAAAGTCAGGAGCTGAGAACTAAGACAAAACATTATAACACAAGTTGCTCCCATCATTCCTGTATGCAGTGAATTATAAGGGCTTTGGAATTCAGTGTCCGGACTGGGAAGAAGGACCAAATACATATATTCTTTAGTATATCACAGTGTCACACAAAGGTTGGAAAGAAACAGTGCACAACTGTAGGGCAAGTGCAGGTGTAACCAAAGTGCTAAGGAAAAACATTTAAGTCGAACAGAAAAATTTCACAGGGAAGTAAATATAGCCCTGTGAAAAAACTAGATAAAGTAAAATATCTCAAAATGGAGAGAGTGCAGATTATTGAGCCAGATGCCAGAGTTTGAATCCTATCTCTGCTGCTTATAAATTTAGTGTTCTTGGGTGAGTTACTAAAATTTCTCTGTGTCTTCATTTACTCATTGTAAAGTGAAGATGATAATAGTAGAACTGTGCGCCTCACAAATTTGTCAGAAGAATTTAAAAAGTTGATATCAATTATTTCAGAACAATGCCTGGCTGATAGACAGTCATATAAATTTCATGTTTATTATTAGGTCTTTAGGTGTTCCACTTAATATGATCTTTTCTTAAACATATACTTCTTGCCTCCTTGCACAAGGAGAGGATAAGGAATATAATTCACAGCTCAGTCAATAGCTGCCCAATAGTACCTTCTGTGTGCTCAGCCGTGTGTGAGTGGTTGAGCTACAGCAGTAAATCAAGGTATGTGCTTCCTGCACTCCTGCTCAAAGCTCTCCTTTTAGTCTGGGGTCAGCATTTAGAGAATCAGTTATTATATTACATGATGATGACCCTGGGCGCTAATTAATTTTTTTTAAATAGACTTATTTTTAAAACATTGTCTTACATATTCTATGGAAAATGTTATTTGACTATTTGAAAGTATGGTTACTAGCCAAGGGAGAATTAAAAAATCATTATTTAAATGTCAGGGTTAACTTTCTATTTTCTATCGTTCAAACATTAAAATATCTTTCTGTCACAGTGCTATTCAGTTTAGCTTTTCTGGCAAAACACTAAGAATAATTTAGTAAGAGGGAATCATTCTTGTGGTAAAAAGGTTTTATGATAGATTTGTATACTTGGTGTCACGCTTTGAGAATAAAATTAAACTTTATGTTTTTTTCCTTTAAGAGATAGAACACTTTATTAGCTAACCAAGAATCCACTGGTGTTAACACATTTTTCTCCTTATAACCAATAACAGTGTTTTTGTCAAATATTTTCATTAGGAGAGAGATGTGAGATACGAAGATTCTATGGACTGCAAGAACCAGTCATAAAGAAAAATATAATTACACTTTAGAAGAGTATACTTTAATTTTAAAAATGAGTAAGCCAGAGCGGCGCCTGTAGCTCAGTGGGTAGGGCGCCGGCCACATACACCGAGGCTGGCGGGTTCGAACCCAGATGGACCAGCTAAAACAATTATGACATCTTTGACAAAACGTCGCATTGTGGCGGGCACCTGTAGCCCCAGCTACTTGGGAGGCTGAGGCAAGAGAATCACTTAAGCCCAAGAGTTTGAGGTTGCTGTGAGCTGTGACACCATGGCACTCTACTAAGGGCGACAGCTTGAGACTCTGTCTCAAAAAAAAATATGAGTAAGCCCTCATCTAGAATGTTCAGTATCAATGTTTGTTGCCTCTTAGGAGTAGATCCTGCCAAGTACTGCTTTTACACTGTCAGGTAACACAGAAACCTAAATGTAAAGTAGCACATGGGATCTCTAGGACCTTTACAAGTTTGATGCTCTGTAAAACAGTAAAATTAATTTATAAGAAAATAATACATGAACCATTATAACTTGTCTTCTAGGACTTTTGTGGTCGGTTTGTTTTTTTCCCCCTTAATTAGGTTTGTTACTAGCCTCCAAGCAGAGGTTTTTCAGGGTTTTGGTGCTCATCAGGAGAAAGAATTTCAGGACACACCACATAAGCAAAGCAAGTGACAGCATTTTTATTGAAAGTGAAAGTACACTCTAAGGTGGGAGAGTGGGCAGACTCAAAAAATAGCAGGTGCACTGGGACAAAGTGGTTTTGGTCTTGTGAAGTCTTCCTAATTGAGTGGAAGAATATTCAAGGCTAAGGAATTGGCTTTTCCTAAGAATTTGAGAAATAATTCAGAGTTGGGTTTCTTTCCATTTTCCTTAATATGGTTTCTTTGAAACTGTCATAATAATTTCAAGGATGGAGAAATTTTAAAACCACTTTGCATATGATATTATAATTAGCCAACAGTCATGTAAGGTGGCAGAGATAGCTGACAAGTCATTGAAGCTGGTTATTGCCTATGGTTACCAGCCCCTCTAGTTAGCATCTCCTTGAGGGTTGCTTATTTTAACATCTGCACCCAATCTATAAGTCCCTGCATCCTGTTTCAGCCCTATCTTCTGCTGTAACAGATTGATACCAAAGTTATTTGAGCTGTCTTTAAATCTCCATTAGGAATTACATGAGGTCTGGAAATTAAGTAATCATATGTGCCTACAACTGGAAATATGCTTAAGTGAAAGAATACAATAAAAAAGTGCTTAGACTGTCAAAATGAATGATTTGAAATAATAGTAGATTCAGCAAATTCATACCCAAAGCACTTTATGTAGCATATATCCTTCATTCCAATAAAAATATCCATAGTATACATTTTACCAGCCTTGGCTTATAGACAGCAAACTGAATTTCTTCCTAAATTTTTGAGACTTGCCTATCTGACTTTCTATGACCAGACATATCTGGTCTTCTTTCGAAATGGGCATCTGTGCTATGCAATGCTGAAATAAAGGATGGTCATTTTGCTTAGTGTAAAATATAGAAGTCATTCAAGACTTTAGTGTTTGAGAATATTCTTATTTTTGAATATTAAATTCAACATTGGGAAGCATTTTCATTGTTGAATCATAGAAATATTTCATTTGCAGCACTTGATATTAGATTGCTTTCAGGAAATGAAATTGACTGAAACTTCAGTCATTTCTAATAATAATAGTAGCCCATTATAGTTGATAAGGTGCTTTTTCATAGCTCTTATTTTTATTTTATACATACAATGCTGTGAAATAGAACAGATCTCCTTACTGCCTCATATGAGACCACTGATCTGTGCTTAAAATTTTAGCTCAACTTGGGCATCAGATTGACCAATATTTTAACTCAGGCATTTCTGCTGAGTATATAGGTTTGAAGGTAATTCATTGTGAAATCTCGTAAGATCATATGACTTCATTTACATCTGTTCTTTAAGATCAGTGATCTTTTAAACTACAAAATTGTAAATAAATAAGTTTTTCTTTAGTACTTTATCCAGGTGATAACTATAAAAGAGGTCTTTGATCTGTAAGATTCAGACAGAGTATCAATTTACTTTTAAGTGCAACCGGTAGAGAAATTTTCATGCAAATGTGAAATTGTCTTTGAATCACTAAGTGCATGCCAGAATAAACATAGCACTTTAACCCACCAGTTCTAAAGGGTGATCTATAAATAGCTAGCACAAATGTTGAAGGCAGTAAAACACTGTAGTATATATACCAGTTTGCCCTCTCATTGCCAAAGGTGTGAAATTTCTGGAAAGCAAGAAGACATTAAAGAGCAAAAACAAAACTCAAAACCTCTTTTTAAAACAACATATGTGGCTCTGTGCCCATAGCTTAGTGAGTAGGGCACCAGCCACATACACCAAGGCTGGTGGGTTTGAGCCCAGACCTGGGCTGCTTTACAATAATGACAACTACAACAAAAAAATAGCCAGGGATTGTGGCGGACGCCTGTAGTCCCAGGTACTTGGGAGGCTGAGGCAAGAGAATCGCTTAAGCCCAAGAGTTGGAGGTTGCTCTGAGCAGTGATGCCACAGTACTCTACCGAGGGCAACATAGTCTCAAAGGAAAAAAAAAAAAAAAAGAAAGAAAATAACATATGTGATGTCCAGCTCACTGGACTTTAGTCCTCTGTTTCCCTTCCTTTCTCCAAGTTGCCTTGTACCACCTCCAGCCCCCTTCTTTGGCCTCCCAAGAGTGCTAGGATTACACGCGTGAGTCACTGCACCTGGCCCCTGGCATTCTTTTGAATGATGAGGGCTTTTATCATCTCAGAATGTACCCTTATTTGGTATAGCAGTTGAATAAATATTATTTTTCTTACTGTTTTTTAGTTTATTCAGACCTTAGTCAACCTAGAATAGTAGGATTCAAATCATTAAATACTGCTTAGAAAACAAAATCTTTATCTTATGAGATATTCCAGTCCAGAGGTTGGCACTTTGTCTGTAAAGGGCCAAATAATGAACATTTCTGCTTATGAAGGCTCTCTTGCAGCTGCACAAATCTGTTAATGAGAAAGCAGCCACAGATAACATGTCAGCAAATGAATATGGCTGGATTTGGTCTGCTCTTACTACCAATGAGCTGGCAATAAAACATGTCATTCAGTGAGATTTTCAAAGGATTCACAAATGAAATAATTGGTAGTAGTTTAACTTATTAAACTTGGGTTTTTGTTTGTTTGGTTGGTTTTTGAGACAGAGCCTCACTCCGTCACTCTAGTAGAGTGAGTGCTGTGGCATCACAGCTCACAGAAACCTCAAACTCCTGGATTCAGGTGATCCTCTTGCCTCAGACTCCCAAGTAGCTGGGATTATAGGCATGTGCCACTATGCCTGGCTATTTTTTCTGTTTTAGTGGAGACGGAAACTCTGATCTTGTTCAAACTGATCTCAAACTCCAAAGCTCAAGCAGTCCACCCCCCTTTGGCCTCTCAGAGTGGTAGAATTACGGGCATGAGCCACTGGGCCCAACCATTAAACTTGTCTTTTGGAAGTTATTATTTCTGAACGTTTCCAATGTTTGTGATATTCCAAAAGCCTACAAAATATAATTAGAATAAGTTAATGTTAAAGCTGGGCATGGTGGCTCACTGGTGTAATCCTAGCACTCTAGAAGGCTAACCTGGGCGGATTGTCTGAGTTCATGAGTTCAAGACCATCCTGAACCAGAGTGAGACCCCATCTCTAAAATTAGCCGGGTGTTATGGCAGTCACCTGTAGTCCCAGCTACTTAGGAGGCTGAAAGAAGAGAATCACTTGAGCCCAAGAGTTTGAGGTTGCTGTGAGCTTGATTCCATGACACTCTACTGAGGGTATCAAAGTGAGACTCTTATCTCCAAAAAATAAAAATAAAAAAAAAAAAGTCCAATTTTTATTGTAGTAGCAAAGAGATAATGAAAAAAAGAATAGATTGGAATCTGTATTTGTATTGGAATTTATATTAAAGTGCAAATTGTAGATCCTAGATCATCCTAAATCCATCCTAGCAATCCATAAAATGTTTCAAATTTTTGATATCTGTCACACTGTATTTTCTTTTTCTATAATATTTCTAAATACAGTTTTTTCCCCAGAACTAAATGGCAGCCTTTTAAAAAACTTAATAATATATTTTTGTTTATTATTTCACAATCATTTGAATAATCTCACAAATGCTGCAATTTTGAGCTGCTTGTGGGAGAAGAGCACCAGCCCTTGGGCTAACTGAGCACACCTGGAAGCCAGGCTGTGCTTGCAGCACTTCTACATGTTGGAACTCTACTTTCTGAACAGGACGCCTTCTCCATAGGCCCAACCTGCTGATGGTATATTGTTTTTATTAAACCATTTTTGAGTTAAACGTAGGGATCTAGTATAAACGCAACCCAAACTTACTATTTCACACATTGTCAAGAAATGAGCTCAACACAGGAACTTGACAAATAATTCTTAATAAAAAGCCAGTCATGTGTGACATTATGATAATTATATTGCAAAAATGCATGTTAATGTAAAAAAACTGTTTTTTTCAAAGGACTTTATGAAATGGCTTAAAAGTGAGTAATGTGTAAAGCTGTCAATGATTAAAACAAAAAATACTTTGTAGAAAATGTTTGATAGTATAAATAATATCTTTTTAAAACTCTATGGGTTTTTTTTAATTTACATTAAATTTGATTGTAGAAATGTATACTGCATTTATTCACATTTGAGGCATTGTCATCTTGTATTACTATTGGCTGGCTATTAGTAAGAGCAATGAACTTGCAAAGATCTAGAAGAGGGGTTGACAAATTAAACCCCATAGACAAAATCTGGCCATATTCATGTGTTGAGATATTATCTGTGGCTGCTTTTTCATTAAAACAGCTGATTTGTACAGTTGCAAGGTATTTAGTGGCCACAAGTTATTGTTTTATACTTTGGGATTTTAATATACAATGATAATTTCCAAGATTAATTAATCTACATGCACTAATTTTAACTTAACTTTCTAGACTTTCAAATGTAGTTTCCCCCTTTTTCTGTTTTGCTAAAAAAATTTAATGAAGGAAACAGTGGGATCAGTAAAAGAATGGATAGCAAAATTGAGAGTGCTTTATAATTCTGGAACTCAAATTTGTCTTGAAGAAAATTTCTAGATTTCATATGCTTTCAGCTGCATGGTAAGATTTCAAATAAAGCTTTATTGGAGAAGAAAAATTTCTTCAAGGGCAAGTTATTTGGACTGACAAGGGAATATTTAAAAAATTCTGAAGAACTAGGACATGTGCTTTAGATGTTAAGTTTCTGTCTATAATTCTTAAAGGATAAGACAGTTGTCTAGGGTAGCTCAAGATGAGTTTATGTTTTATTGCTGACAGCTCTTTTGAAACTATGACAGTTTTCTGAGAACACTCTCAGTCCTCTAAGATTTAGCATGTGTGATGCTTGCTGACAAGCGAGGATACATAGATTGTCAGGTTGCTAATTCTGAGTTAAAATTCCTCCAAATCGATCCAACTACATTCTTACATTCATTAATACTGATTATTAGGACAGTCTGCCTGCTCGTAGAAGTGAAACATTTACTGCATTCATTGTGTGAATTGTAAAACTGTTTTTAAAATCCTAATTGCTTGGGCGGTTGTAGCACTTTCATCATGTTAGAGAACTCTATTGTAAGTTTTATCTGCAAGCAAGTTCCCTTCAAGGAAGATTGTTTTTTCTTGTTAACTTCAAAATTACGTGATGATTCAGATTGTTCATGCGAGCATCTCCCAGGTTTTTGTAGTTAAACTGGCTATTATGAAGACAAGCCTGAGCTTTAGAAGGCAACGTGGTGGTACTGGTGAGAAAAGCTAAATAATAGTTTATTTCTGCTTGTTCCACCCCGTCATTAACTCACTACCGTCAGCCACAAGTTGCCCTCCCACATCAGGGAAGTCTGTCATTTGCAGCTGATGACTATTTTAGGACCTACACCACAACATAAAGAAATAAGGCTGAAGAAGAGATGGGGTGCTGAGACTGCCTTTGTTTGGATGAGGACTTACTTGACCTTTTTCTTTATCTCCTTTAAATACATTATTTTTTTCAGGAGGGTAACATGCACACACAGTAATAGACATTTCAAATAGTACAAAATGAGAGTATAGTGAAATTAAATGTTCTCTTTCCTATTTCCTTGTTTCTTCCTCCACGGGCAGTTTCCTTTACCAGTTTCTTACTTGTGTTCCCAGAGATATATAATGTGCATTTATAAGCACATATTTTTGCACAAGTGATATATAATACGTCTCCTGTATTCATTTTGCCTTTCTCTTTAACAGTGCATTTAGTGGGTTCCATATTTGTGCCTACAGATTTCTTGGCCTTAGTGGATGCATTTTGTACCTGTACCATAATTTATTTAGCTAGTTCTGTCCTGGAGTTTGAAGTTATTTTTAGTCCTTTGTTACAAACAATGTCACAGTGAATTACTGTGCACATAAGTCTTTGTGTGTATAAATAAAGGATAAAGACTAAGAATAGCATTGCCATTGATCATTCTCTGAAACTTCTGCAACATAACCAATAACTTCTAAGTTCAGTTCGACCAGTCAACTCAGTGAACACATTACTCATGTGTTGGTCCTGGAGGCTTCAAGAATCAGGCATGGCCTCCACCTTAAGTAGGTTAGCGACACTCTCTAGTGACTTTGATGCCTCCAGGTAGAGTGCTGAGTGACAAATCAGAGGTACAGAAGAATGTTGAGAAAATCCAAAATGACTCGTGGGAGAAATGACTTGTGACTAGAGGGATCAGGGAAGAATTTGAGGATGGGTTAGAATTAGAATGAGATATGGGAAGTGGCAGGGAAGGGTACCTGGAAGCCTGGGCGCACCAGAGTGCCAGCAAGACCTACTGCCCCTGTGACAAGCCAGGCCCACCTGCTTCAATGTGGGTATTGCTGTGTCCTCTGCAGGGATTACTTCCTCCACGTCTTTATGCCTTGCTGCCTTTCCAGTGATGCCCACAGGACATCAGGGTCTCCCAGCATGGGCCCGGTTATTTGATTTTTGTTTATTTTTTAAGAAGCAGGGTCTTGCTGTGTTGCCTAGGCCGGACTTCAAACTCCTAGGCTCAAGCATTCTTCCTGCCTCAGCCTCCCGAGGAGCAGGGACTACAGGGTGCATTACTAGGACCTTGGTCATTTGCACAAATGCACTGTATGTTGTTCTGTCTTGTCCAAAACAGATGCCTTCTGCTGCTCCCCTCCATTGTCCCTGTTGGTGCCAACATGAAAGTGTTTCCCTTATGGCATAGTTGGTTCCTCCTTGGTGTTTTCCACTGCCATGGCCATCTGGCTTCCTTTGCCATCTCCCCAAGGGCTAAGTTGACCATTCACTTAAGCTACTACAATGCAGCTGGTACCAGGTTATTTCCAACAAATTTTTATGGAAGTGGGACATTTGGGCAAGGACAGGGCAGGGGTATCACATGTTTTTCTTAAATGTGCTTCACTCAGAAACTAATGGCCTGTCCTCAGTGGGGAAAAGGGTCCCTGTCTTTGTTTCCAGCTTATCTGTCTGTGACCAGGCTGCCTTCTCTTCTTGCTCGTTGTGCCCCAGCAGTGCTCCCTGGAATTCAGGCTTAGGAAAGAAGACCTCCCCTTCTGAGAATCTGAAGCTCCTGGGAAATCTAGATTCAGATGTTGGGGTTCACCTTCTACTCCCAACCGTAAGACTGGGCCTCTGCCCCAAAACCCCAGTAGACAATCATAGCACTTAATATTTATACCAGAACACGACCAATAGGCCATATCAGTACTTCATGTTAAGTCATTACTACAAGTCGGGCTTTCTTGTTCCTTTCCTTTGGAGTGTGAAGAATAGCTCTCATCACATATGTTTTCTTCAGTTCTCTGGGTTCTTGGGAACTGCTGATCTAAAACTGGGTAAAGTGTGGTTGTGCAGTTTCCATGTACCTTGAGATAGAAAACGCCTTCCTCAGGGAACCCATAGAGCATTAGAATAACTCTGCCAAAATATACATCAAGTTTCCTCTGTTTGAAACATCAAGGTGCAGGTCAATTTCACAGCTTGCCCCAAAACAGGTAGGGCCTTGATTTACATTTATTGAATAAATTTGACATTTACATTTATTTAATAAATTTGCCATGGGCAGGGGCTTGATACACATTTATTGAATAAAATTGCCATTAAGTTGGTTTTCCTAGAACAAGGAAAAAGCCTCAGAGGTAAATTCAAGTCTCTTCCTTCCATAAAACTGAAAGCTGGAAACTTTGAAATGAGTGTTTTTGTACTTCTGTCCATCACGATTTTTAAAAAACTGTTGATCTGGCTATACTTCTTCCTCTGTTCAAATTAGCTTGTTGAAAGGCAGCTACAGTGTCACGCAGTATCACAGAAGACTGATATTGCTGTAGTTGAGATCTAGGCTGGTGTAACACATCTACGTATTACAAAGCATAGCCTAGCATCTTAGTGAGCAGAGGAAAAACCGATACCCTTTCTGAATGTGTTTTAGACAGACTCAGTCTTGTCTAAGTTCTACATTTTACAGAAGACCCCGTGTTATATAGGGATATGGAAGGGGTGGGGACTGGTGGTAAGATATGAGGCAGTTGTAAGAAATGATCCTTGCTTTTAGGGATCTTACAATATTGAATATATCTAGAGAGACAAGTATAGACAGAAAAATATGAATAAAAACAGGCACATACACTGGTTGTCTAGTGAGCTTAACAGAGAATAAGATGTAATATAAAACTTTAGCAGAGAGATTGATTTTTTAAGCTTTTTTAGAGAGATTGATTAATTCGTGAAGTTTTATTTATCCAAATTTTAAATATGATATTAGATAAAATTTGAGAAAAAAGGATTTGTTAGGAAACTAGCTCCATTTCTTGTACTGAGAAACCAGTAGCTTGTATATTAGTAACCTTCTGGTAAATCTATTTGTATTTTTATTTAAAATATATGTAGCCATAATAAAGGGATTAAAATATTTTATGTATGTTTTGAGGTTATTTATTAACCCCTACAATGTATCTTGAGCTTTTATGTGATTTACCTTAACTGAAATTAGGTTATAAACACTTTGAAATTCAGGTACAGATTTTCTACTGAAGTGTCAAAGTACAGAATTGGTGAAAGTAGTAGGGCACCGGCCCCATATACTGAGGGTGGCAGGTTCAAACCCAGCCCTGGCCAGCTAAAACAGCAGTGGCAACTGCAACAAAAAATAGTCAGACGTTGTGGCGGGCGTCGGTAGTCTCAGCTTCTTGGGAGGCTGAGGCAAGAGAATCACTTAAGCCCAAGAGTTTGAGGTTGCTGTGAGCTGTGATGCTATGGCACTCTACTGAGGGTGACAGACTGAGACTCTGTCTCTAAAAAAAAAAAAAAAGAATTGGTGAAAGCAGAGATGCTCTGGATGAGGTGGGTTGGGTCCTGCTGTGGTTTGAGTATGCCTCCCAGAATTCACGTGTTAGAAATTTGATGCCTGAAGTGGCAGTGTAGGGAGATGAGGGTTTTTAAGAGGTGATTAAGTTAAGGGGAATTGATGCCACAGTCACAGGGCTGGGTTGATTCTCACAGGAATGCATGAGTTCTTTCCCACAGCGGGCTGGGTTACTTACCTAGAGAGCGGGTTAATATAAATCAAGGACATCTTTATTTTTTGCTCCCTTTTGTACATGCCCTTTCACCACTCCGCCATTTTATTATACAGCATGAGACCCCAACATAGGCTGATCACATGCAGCTGCCTGATCTTGATCTTTGCAGCCTCCAGAACCATCAGCCCAAATAAATCTCTTTTCTTTATACCCAGTTCAGGTATTCTTATACAGCCACAGGTAGACTAAGACAATTCTCCCACCGCATTGACCGGGACAGCACTTGCTTGCCACCTGCTAAGGGAACACTCTTGCAGAGGTTCATATGAGGTGGCTCTTCTTGCCACATGTCAGTTCAACAATAGACTCACCTTGGGCCAGACACCATGCCAGGAACTGGGGGTGCAAAGGCAAGTGGTTCTCCTTTCAGGTAAACTGGTCTTGTGCAGGGCAGGTGAGTGCTGAGATGAAAATGAATGACGGTGCAAGGCAGTGCTGAAGGAAGTCAGAGGAGAGAGGAAGGCTCATTACCTGGACTGGGGAGAAGAAGGGAAGTCAGGGCAGCTTCTGCAGGGCTTGGTGCTAGTGTAAGTGTGAAGGACAGGTAAGAGTTTACCTGCTGAGTAGGTCATCTCAGGATAGAAGACTGTATTGTGCCAAGGAATTGACATAACAAGAAATAATTACAGGTAATTTGATTGGCTGCTAACAGTCAGTTAGAACAAAGAAAAGGATGAGAAGAAACAAAGCTAGAGTGGTAGCGAAGCCTGTTATTCCTTAGAATTCTGAGGGTAGGGTTCAGGGGTCCGTTGAGTTTTTAGCAGAGGAGTAGCCTGATCAGATTGTGCTTTAGGTAGTAGAAACAGCCAGTATGTATTTAGGCCAACTGCATGATTAAGCATTTTCCACACTTTATCTTATTTAATTCACACAAATGTCCTATGAGTTACGTGTGTTTTTTGTGTCAGAGTTCTAGGAGGAAACAAAGGGCAACTCAAACGGGGTGACTGAAGAGTGTGTGATAAAGAAATTATTTATGAAACTCTGGGTAAGGTTAAGGATGTGAAACTTCTTCAGACTACCAATAGTGTGGAGATTTCCACTCCCCTGCATGTGGGGTTAGGAGAAAAATTGATTGTGAAACTCCATGAGTGGAAGTCTTAGCCTTCCAGGGAGAACTTGGCACCTCCCATTGTCCTGTCATTGCTGGGAAGGAGCCGGAGCACCAGATAGACTGACCTCACTTTTCTCCTCCCACTAGCCAAGGACTCTGTATTTGTAGTGCCATTAAGGGCTGCCTCTGGGGAGCACAAGACAGAGTGAGTGAGAGTGAAGAAGGAGAAGCAGATGGTGAACATCCAGCAGAATCACTGCATGCACTTTACAGATGAAGCCGCTGAACTCAACTAAGTCGATTCACTTGCACCAGATCACACAACTTGTAGGTGGTGGTCCTAACTGATGCTAAAGAGGAACTCTCACACTACATGGAAATGTCTCTTCATCAGACTGTGGAAAGAGAAGAGGGAGGCTAAATTTTGTGGCTAAGAGATAAGGTAGCAGCCCTTTCTAAGGTTCAAGACTCAATAAGTGGCCTAAGGTGGCAGTGGTGGTGGGGACAAAAAGGAGGGAGTAGATTAGAAACGGGGCGGGAGGGGGTCAGAATGGATACAAGTTCTGCACTCAGTTTCCTTTATGTTTAAAAAGAAATGCTAAGAGATCTTAGATCCTTTCCAGCACGGAGCTCTGTTACACTTCTTTGTAGTGATTGTGGTATGTGTTTATATCTAGCAATTAATGTATTTTTGAAAATATTCCCCAAATGGTCAGTGTACCTTCTTTTTGGAGATTTGAGTTTGTGATGTTTATTTACTATGTTAGCAATGCCCAACTCCAATTTTAGGACAACCAAGATTATTACTAAGTGTCATAAAACATGTTTAAAATCATCAAAGTATCACATCGAACTAAGTAACTTGTAAGCATTTCACATTGTATATTGAAGCAATACCCTGAACCTCATAAATGCATCAATGTACAAAGTTATGATTTAATAAAAAACAATTAAAAAATAAAATAAAATAATTTTTAAAAATCATCAAAGTAAACATATACATATTTTTAAATAGATATTTTTTCTTATTACTGTGTATGGAATCCTGTATGGCGAGGACTGTTGAGACCCTAAAATATAACTTGACCTCTCCTCAGATAATATGGTAAGAGAAAAATGCTAAATGCACAGCTGAAAATGATTCAGAAAAATTCAGAACGATAAAATTTCAAAGTACAATTTTGCGATGATAAGTATGAACCAAACCATTTTCCTTAAATTGGCTCAATAATTGCCTCATTAATTTGCACTGATTCAGAAGGGCATTTACTGTTGTAAAAACAGAAACCTCTTAGTTTAAGTTTGAAAGTAATTGCCTATTTTCATCTCATGGAATGTTTTAAAAATTCACTTTAGTCAGGGCATTTCAGAAGAGCTTTTTCTTTCACTGTTGTATATTACATCCCCTTAAGACTGGCTTTGACCACACTCTGGTTTGAGGTTTCTGAAAAACTTGAACCCTCAGGATCCTGTGAGATAAATAGGCTTTTCTGCGCCCCGCCCCCTCAGCAATTTCCATTTTCCCTCTCCCAGGCGTCACGGCCCTCTAACTGCTCCATGTCTAGGGCTACTACCTTCTGCCATTTCCACTTCCAAATGAACCAACAAGGCAGGGAAGAGCTGTTCTCATTCAGCAGCCCGACCCTAACTGGAGGCTCCTCAACCCTTCTCTACAGGTCTCTTTTCCTCGGGGGCCTTTGGTCTGATTGTTCGCAGGCTCTCTAGACAACACGCCGTTCGTTCTCTCTAGTTCGCTCATATATTTTGGAACCTTCTTCTGCTGCAACCAGCTTGGGTTTTCTCCTCACTGCCTGTCTCCCCGGCCTCCCTCTCAGCTCTCTCACAGGGCTAACCACTCACCATTCCACACTTTGCAGCTGTGACAACATCTAGGCCACCACCCACGAGGGCCCAACATGTGCCAGTCAACATGTTCCCAAATTCCCAGTCCTCAGTCTTCTTGGGGAGATGGTTATCTTGTCTGCATTCTCCAGGCACGGCCACTTAGGTGACGTAAATTAGTTTCTCTGGGCGTTTTTTTCTGTTTGTTACCTTTGGGATACTAATAATCATATTTACATTCTAAGTTGTTGTAACCAGTAAGTAATATAATATATTTTAAACTTTGAGAGTAGCTGAGAGATTGTAACTGCTCAATGTTCCCATCAGTTTTTCCTCTGTGTCATAAACACCAGCATGTCCACTGATTTCATGATTTTGTATTCTCTATAGTAAGACCAGCAAAGTAGTAGACATTATCCTCTCCCACTGCTTTTGCAAACACTTTTAGGTGGTTTAGGAAAGAAATTGGAAGAATTTGTTTCAATACTTATTTGACCTAATTATGGCTGTGATAATTTCAGTAAGTACTTTCTCTTTAAAATAGACAGGTATATACTTATAATATTTTGGGAATATGTATAATATTAATACATAGTCACAAGGTGGTAGTGCCTGAGGCTCAGTGAGTAGGGCACCAGCCCCATATACCAAAGGTGGCAGGTTCAAACCTGGCCCTTGCTAAACGGCAACAACAAAAAAAATAGCCGGGCGTTGTGGCGGGCACCTGTAGTCCCAGCTACTCGGGATGCTGAGGCAAGAGAATGGCCTAAGCCCAAGAGATGGAGGTTGCTGTGAGCTGTGACGCAACGGCACTCTACCAAGGGCGACAAAGTGAGACTGTATGTCTCTTAAAAAAAAAAAAAATACACAGTCACAACCAATGCCTTCAAAGTTTTGAATATTATGTTTTGATGAATTTAGTACATTTTACTCTTTAATTTTTAAAAATTGGTAACAAATCAGCAAAGATATGGAAATTCATCAAAATTGCCAATTTAGTTGGGTTATAAAATTCATTTTCTATATTGTGTTGTCATCTAGCACTGGAATAATAACTTAGAATTTCATTAACTGAGAAGCAGAAACCAGAAAATGAAATGTAAACCAGTGAACTGTGAAAATGATGATATATTCACATATACTCTAAGGAAAATGATTTCACATTCTCTGCTAATGCAAATGTGATGTGATGGGATCGTTGAGGTGGAATTACTTAAAGAGCTTTTAAAGAAAGTGAGCATATATGATCCTTATACATTTAATGAACAAGATTTTTAGTAGTATCTTTTTAGTATCACTGAGTGTTAGCACTTGAATAAATCTTAAAGTTAACTTAGTCTGGCCCAGAGGTCAGCAAACTTTTTTAAGTAAGACCAGATACTAAATATAGTAGCCTTACAGGCAATATGGTCTCTGTCAACTCTGAAGCTCAACTGTTTAGTGCAAAACCAGCTATAGGTACTACATGAATGAATGGGTACAACTGTTTCCCAGCAAAATTTAACTACAAAGACAGGCAGCCAGCTGTCATACCATAGTTTGCTGATTCCAGATCTCAGCCCTCGCATTGTATTCATAACTACCCCAAGGCTAAAAATATTCAGAAACTTAATCAAGGATACACAACTAAGCAAGTAGGGCCACACCACTATCAGGCATTTTAGTTTTGCCATATCAAAAGTCTTCCAGTAGGCAAACTGATATTTTGACAACAAAAGCATGTTTCTCAGATGGCATTTAGCGTGAGAATTCTTACCACATCTATTAATTTCACTTACAGCTGAACTTTTCAGAAAAGTGTACTGTTTTTATCTTCTGTACAAAGACAGAAAAAAGGAAAGTTAAAAAGTTCCTATATTGTTCATGACAGTTAATTATTTTTTTCTTTTTTGGAATGTCTATATTAATTTATTATTTCTGTTATTTAAAAATAAAAGGTGTAAAATAATCTGTGCCCTTTAGGATAGATAAAATTAGGCATAATTTATTGAGCTTTAACATCCAGGAGTGATAAAATCAGAACAAAAGAAAATACTACCTTAAAAAGTTTTGGTATCTTTTGACCTTAACTTTATTTTATTAGAATTTATTTTCAAAATTACTCTTATTTAGTGGAAAGACTGGCAAATGCTAAACATTTTTAAGAGGTTTCGGTACTCTGTAGAGAGTAGCACCATTTAAAGGAAGAGTCTGGACAGAAATTAAAACAAAGATATTGCATTCAAAGGAAAGAAAAGGATGTTACGATGGTAATCTTGAAACTATTTTTCCACTTTAAACAATACCATATGATGGTAAATGTATTTTTAAAAAAAAAACAGACCTATTCTCAGGATACTGAATTTCCTAGAAAGGATACACTTCCTATTATGTCAGATAAGTGGGAGGGAATTAGAGGGCGACCACCTTTCATAATGATTATATGGGAAAATTGGGTATTCAAGTATTTAATTGTTTTTATTCACAGAAAACTGTTCTAGTTAAGCTATAATTTTTAATGAAATGAATTTCAACAAATGTAGATTATTAGCTGTCTGAAACGTAGTTTGAAATGATAACGTTGAGCCCTGGGTAGACTTGAGTCTTTCTAAGAGATGAGGGAGGGATGAAGAGGGAGACCAGGGAGAGGAAGAAAGGAAGGAAGACCAGGGAGAGGAAGAAAGGAAGGAAGACCAGGGAGAGGAAGAAAGGAAGGAAGACCAGGGAGAGGAAGAAAGGACGGAAGACCAGGGAGAGGAAGAAAGGACGGAAGACCAGGGAGAGGAAGAAAGGACGGAAGACCAGGGAGAGGAAGAAAGGAAGGAAGACCAGGGAGAGGAAGAAAGGAAGGAAGACCAGGGAGAGGAAGAAAGGAAGGAAGACCAGGGAGAGGAAGAAAGGAAGGAAACTGTGTAGCCACATCCACTGGGTTTTGTGATTTTGTAAGTCGAAGGAGCCTACCCTGAAACAGGACTTCTGGGTTTGGGTGATGGAAGGGTTGTGATGTTCAAGGGCTTATCTGGAATGTATACAGCCATGTAATCTGAAAAATGGCATTAACAATGGTTGAATACATTCCAGACAGCTATCGTAGAGTGGTAGGCTCTGGAGGAGGTAGTGCTAGTTGGATGATCAGAGGCAGGAAGGATGTTTAATTAAGATTGAGATACCTATACAAAGTCATGGAATACATAAGAGGACTTTTTTATGTAGATATTGAAGATTGATGCTAGAGACATTTTGTTTAGGAGTATCAGCAAATAGGTAGTATATAGTAACTGATGCCATGGAAGTAAATAAGGTCATTTGTGGAAAACTTTTCAGGTGCAAAGACAAGAGGTTAAGGGCCAGAACCCCAGACAACACCAGAAGAAAACATTTGCTTTATTTTGTTGTTGTTGTTGTATACTGATACACTATGAAAGAAGCAATAGTGTCTTCAAATAGCTTTAGCACATCATAAGATAATTAATATAAATCCCGTAGGAGGGAGAAGACTGTATTAAAAATATTGTATTAAAAAAGAAATTCTTGGTCAATCCCAAAGATGGTGGAATGAAAGCAAAACCGAAAGCCTTCTTTTGCCTTTACTCCATGGACTGGTTCATGAAATAGAGAAGGCCTCAGGTCTTCCCTTTCGAGGCTAACTGCCCCCTGGTAAAATATTATCCAAGTATTTCATGTTTGTTTAGAGTAAAGTCATAAAGAAAGGAACCCTTCTCCTAGAAATATTGATTTTGTGATTAACTAAGAGCAAGGCATTCTTTTTCTGATTGTTTAATTTAGAGGGTGAGGTATGTTGAGAGAGAGGTGTGAAGGTGCTCTAATATAAAAACGAAACCTCTGGCAAACACAGCACAGTGTCCCATTCTTTGGAAATGCTTAAGTAGCAAAAGAGCTTCTATGCATAGTATTTCAGTTGGCTGCTCCAAATTCATGTAGTTTTTGCTGTTATTAATTTCACTTAATTAGAAAGGAGCAAGTCAGTGTTGCCAGTTCCTTCTTAATTTCTTGCTGAAAGCCTAAAATGGGAATTATCATTACTGAATCCTTATCTTAGGTTCAGCAATTTTTCTCCTTAGAATTAGAGAGATTGCTCCAATCTCCAACAGTTTTACCACCTATAAAGTAGGATATGTTGGAATATAACATATCCTCAGACCACAGACTGATCCCAGAACCCTGGCTGCACCGCATGATGTGAGCAGCAGGTAAGTAGGTGAAGCTTCATCACTATTTACAGCTGTTCCCCTTTGCTCCTGTCCTGACTGAGTCCCGCCTCCTGTCAGGTCAGCTGTGGCGTTAGCATTAGATTGTCATAGGACTGTGAACCCTACTGTCAACTGTGCATGTGAGGGAATCTGAGTTGTAGCTCTTTATGAGAAAGTAATGCCTGGGGATCTGTGATAGAGTTGTAATGCACTTGAATTACCCAGAAACCATTTCCCCCACCCCACCCCTGGTCTGTGGAAAAATTGTCTGCCATGAAACCAATCTCTGGTGCCAAAAAGGCAGGGGACCACTGATCTATAAGATAACCATCTTCTCAAGATATGAAAAGGAATTCTTTTATTGGTGAGAGGTTAGCTTGAAAGTTTAACTCCTCTGGAAATCCAAGATTCTGCTAGGCTAGTATCAGGGCAGCCCCACTTTGAATCACTGGCAGTGGGGCTTGAATAAGTGGGATTATGCCCTTTACTGTAGAGCCTTTCATTATTTAGAAATGACAGCACCTTAAAGCTGGATTCTCTGAATTGTTATGTAGCCCAAAGGAACTGGCATCCCTTCATGGGCTCATGCTCAGCCAAAGCAGCAATGTGCAAGTAACATGGACTCACCTGGTTAGCGTTTCGCTTTGCTTTTTGACTTTTAATTCAGACTAAACTTTAATATAAGAAGTTTTGATCATAACCGGTGAACTTCATCTTTTTTAAAGGTAGTGTAGCTCTCTTCCTGTGGTGTAACCATAGCAACTGACAAGGAACAGAGAAAGCAAGCTTTCACACATGCTGTGTTAATTAATCCTGTCCTGCAGTTTTCCTTCGGCTGGAGGATGCAGTTTAATAAATTTTGCATGAGTAAGCATGTTTTGTGCATGAACTGTATGAACACATAACAATATCTTCATCAAAACTATTTGGAAAAATAAATACTAGTGTTTGTGCTTCAAGGTCCTTCTTTTTTAATTTGTTTTTTTTTTGAGTCGTTGTTTTAATAATATGCCTCCTTCCTGAAAAGTTTTGGGATATTTTTAATGTTATCAACCAAACATGAACATTTTTAGAGTGAAAACCTTTTGTTCATCAACAAATAGCATACTTTCCAGAAGAAACTTTTAATTAACTACATTGAAGAATGATCATCAAACAATGCAGAATAATATATACGCCTGTGGCCCATTGAATAGGACGCCGGTCCCATATACCGAAGGTGGTAGGTTCAAACCCGGCCTTGGCCGAATTGCAAAACAGAAAAAGAGCCAGGCGTGGTGGCGGGTGCCTGTAGTCCCAGCTACTCGGGAGGCTGAGGCAAGAGAGTCACCTAAGCCCAGGAGTTGGAGGTTGCTATGAGCTGTGTGACGCCACGGCACTCTACCGAGGGTGATAAAGTGAGACTCTGTCTCTACCAAAAAAAAAAAAAAAAAAACAATAATGTTCTTCCTTCAGTATGACACATTTATTGCAAACCATCTCAATAAAGTCAGTCTTAAGGCTTTGAGAAGTTAGATATTGAAAACTTACTTTCACTGTTGTGTTGGGAAGTTATGTGGGCCTTCTGAATGAAGTTGGGTCCATCTTTGACCTAAAAACGTGGAGAGAAGGAGAATACGGTAGATAAAAAAGCTTTTTCTACTTATATTTTCCACCGATATTTGATAAGTTTAGCACATTTATATTCAGAGTGAATAGAATTGATCTGAAGTCATGTATAGTTACTTTGATTTATACTGTTCCTAGGTTATTTGAAGGTCTTTTTCTCCCTTTACAACTGGGGATATCAACATTTTTTATAACTAGCTTGATCTCAGCTGTCAAAGAAAGACTCAGATTTTTTTCATTCTTCTATCTCCCAGGCTTGCTTTCTGACAGTAGGGCCTGGGGAAAACCAAGGGAGTCAAGCCTGGATGTTTTTATCATCCCACTTGACTTGACAACTGCATATGGATGGTGTCAGAACCTATTTCAGGACTTAGCCATAGCTCTTTGGTCCCTGTATAGAAGCATCATCATCTCAGGAACCAGATCTTTTGATGGGGTTACTAATTCTGGGCATAATCTACTATCATCCTGATTGTCCTATCTGTTGTTCAGTTTTGCCTGAATTGAGGTAGGATAAACCTTGCAAAGAAAAGAAGTAACAGATGATGGAAATCTGTTATCAAAAATACCCAGAAGGAAAAAAAATCATTTTATCCTGAGGACATTCACACTAGATTGTTTATCACAGCTTAATTTACAATCACCGAGATGTGGAAACAACCTAAATTCCCATCAACCCAGGAATGGATTCATAAACTGTGGTATGTGTAAACCTGGAATATTATTCTACCATTAGAAAGATGGTGACTTTACATCTTTTATATTAACCTGGATCATGTTGAAACACATTGTACTTAGTTAAGTATCACAAGAATGGAAAAGTAAATATCCAGTGTACTCAATAGTAATATGAAGCTGGTAGATGAACTAGTACATGCCCATTTAAGAAAAAAACTCAAGTCAATTCAAGTTGGGGGAAGGAGGAGGAGGAGAGAGGGAGGGGTATGTTTCCACTAATGGGCACAATGTAAGGGTATATGGCGCACACCTCCTGGGTGCGGGACATAAACGCATCAGAGACTTCACCTAACAAATGCAAAATTGTTGTACCTTCATATTTATCTGAAATAAAAAAATGAATATTAAAAAAAAATAGTTACTCCATTCACGTGCAGAAAAATTAGGGACCAGGAATATGTAAGTATGTTTGTGTGTGTATGATCTGTACATTTTAATGTGGAGAACTTACAAATGTTAGCTAACTTATAATATACCATTGCATTACTGTTAAAACCGCATTGTAGGAAAACTGAATGACTTGTACCATAGTTGAATTAATTAAAAATTCTTTGTCTGCTCAGCTATCCTATTAATTTTAAAACTATGAGAATGAAATTTCATGTTAATAAACAAGAAATAGTTATGTTTCTAAGTACTTCATAAATAATGTTAAATAATCAGAATATTAAAATGATTGTCATGGTAGGTTTACCGTAAAAATGTTTTATAGGGCTCGGCGCCTGTGGCTAAGTGGGCTAAGGCGCCAGCCACGTACACCTGAGCTGGCAGGTTTGAATCCAGCCCGAGCCAGCCAAACAACAATGATGGCTGCAACCAAAAAATGGCCCAGCATTGTGGCGGGCGCCTGCAGTCCCAGCTACTTGGGAGGCGGAGGCAAGAGACTCGCTTGAGCCCAGGAATTGGAGGTTGCTGTGAGCTGTGATGCCACAGCTCTATCCAGGGTGAAGCTTGAGGCTCTGTCTCAAAAAAAAAAAAAATGTTTTATGGGTTTTAAGCAATCATAGTGGTAAACAATACTTTATACTTGTCACTAATCTACATAGCCAGATAGAAAGGTATTATATAGGGTTTTTTTTCTTTTAAAAAATGACATCTATACATTTTTGTGATTTTTTTTTTAAAAGAAGTATGTATTTACTGCAGAAAACTTAGAAAAATGCAGAAAAAATGTACTTAAAAAATTGGGTAATCCTATACTCAAGAGGTAACTATTGAAGACCTTTAAATATATTTTCTGTAAGTCTTTTTTCTATGCATGACTATGTATAGTTATGAGGTCAAACTGCATTCATTTTTTCACTTAACTTATTTTTTTTATTTTTATTTTTTTTGAGACAGAGCCTCAAGCTGTCACCCTGGGTAGAGTGCTGTGGCATCACAGCTCATAGCAACCTTCAATTCCTGGGCTTAAGCGAGTCTCCTGCCTCTGCCTCCCAAGTAGCTGGGACTATAGGCACCCGCCACAATGCCCGGCCATTTTTTGGTTGCAGCCGTCATTGTTGTTTGGCGGGCCCGGGCTGGATTCGAACCTGCCAGCTCAGGTGTACGTAGCTGGCACCTTAGCCCGTTGAGCCACAGGCGCCGAGCCCACTTAACTTATTATTGTGACCATTTTCTCAGTTTTTAAAAATTCATGGAAGATACTTTATTATATACTATTTCAAATCTTTATTACCAGATTTATTTTACTATTCCTTTGTAATTATTTATTTGGATGACTTTCAAATGAACTTTTCCAATAAGCATTTCCTAATGCGTGTTTGACAGAACACTGAAATCATAAGCAGGTTTGGGAAAACCCTTTGAGAAAAATGTCATAAGCTGTTCTTGCAGATTCATGAAGCACATTATAAAAATTAAGGGCACTGAAAAGTCTTACAATTGGGAGACAGTTTAACTTGCCAGATCTGTTTATTTTTTGAACTTTTTTGACCAAGAAACCCTTTCTTATAACACATAAATTTGTAACTCTCAAAACTAGAGTTTTATGAAGCATATGTAGTGCTTTGGACAATCCGAGATATTTCTAAGCTTCTGTATTGTATCTGATAGTGTAACAGTCATTTGTTTACACTGTGATATTTTCATAGACTTGTGATACCAGGCTTTATTAGGAAAAATAAATGACTTAATGGTTATTGACATGTATTTGAGACAGAGAGACCACAGTATGCTTTCCCCAGCCTTCCTATTAACCCTGACATTGCATTTACGATTCTGGATTACAATATCATGTTTTACCTCTTTAAATTATGACCATTCAAATTCAGATTCCCTGTCCTATTAATGCCTGTTAAACTTCTCTATGTTTCATGTAATTCACAGGTCTTGCAAGAGCAAAATCCGTCCCTAGCCACACATACTCCAATGAAGTGGTGACCTTGTGGTACAGACCTCCAGATGTCCTCCTAGGCTCGACAGAGTATTCCACCTGCCTTGACATGTGGTGAGAAATGGAAACTTTATTCTAGCTAATCTGTCTGTAGTGCTTGGTCTGGGTCAAGCCTAGACAAACATCCTAATAGTTTGAATGAAGATTAATGGTACAGGAGTGTTTGCCTGTGTGTGGCAATACTGAGGGATTTTTTACTACGTGATTTGGAATCTTCCCTAATCAGTCTCCCTTGCAGATGGTGTCTAGTAATGGTTCTTGATGGACAGGGGCAGAGACATTTATCTAACTGTCAATACTGTGATTTTCCTCCCTCAGGGTCTTAATTTGTGGTTTTATTTTATAACACACAGCAATGAAGTTGGGAGTAATCCAACTTTTTGTTATCTCCAAACAGCAATAAAGTTGAGAGTAACAGGAGAATGTTTAAATTCACAGCAAAGCTCAGACAAGTGATCTGAAAATTTTGGTACTGTTGGGGACTAAGTTGGCTTCCTTAGGATACTAACAGTATCCCAAAAACTACTGATACCAGTTATCCAAAGTGAAATAAGATGATCACTTGTTAAAAATTTTTAAGTTTAATTTCAGTAGAGTCTAAGTTTCACAAAATGGTTTAACACAGCTTTAAAAATGTGTTTTATATGGTTAAGTGACTGGCAAGATTAAATGCATAATTTTTGTTTTGTTTTTCTTCTTTTATTTTTTTAAATGCATAATTATTATTAATGGTAAGCTGTGCAGAGTTATATCATCTAAATCAAATATTCAAATAAGGGAATAATCTTATTTTCAGCATGCAGGACAGATTTACTAGTGACTATTGAACATGTCTTTTATTATTCTCTTTTAGTAGTAGAAAAATCTTCGTTCTATATTCACAGTTATCTTCAAACTAAAAGAATTCACATAGCACATGACCATTTTATAAGAGGAATCATCTTCCCTAAATGATTGTGACCTCATTAATAGAATTCAGCTATGTTCATATAATATTTATGACCTCAGTAAAACTTCACCATTTGTTATTTATCTTACTGTTGTGTGTTTCACTGCTCTCCCCTCAGTAATCGTGGCTTTTTGTAAGTTAGGCTGTGATGAGGCCTGGCTGCTTCCCTTATGTTTCTGATTCAAATATTTTATGATGAGAAAACAATGAATTTCCTACAGTGACAGGCATGGTATAGATTTTCTTAATTTAGGTTCTAAACATTCCCCTAAGAATAAGATTTTATAATTCGTAAAGCTACTGAAAATATATACAACATTCTGTGTAAATGGGAATATATTTATTTTTATGGGGTATACATCTGTAGCTTTCAATAGAGCTCACAAAATAATCTAGATCATCACACAGCATAAGATCTGTTCTCATAAATTTTGTAGTAAGGTTTACACCAAATCTAATACCATTTTAATTTATTCTGAACACTGAGAATAAAGATGATCATCTATCATTGATGGACTGAGCTGATCCATTTTTAAAATCACTCTTTTCTCTCCTCTTTTTTTTTTTTTCTTTTTTTTGGAAGTTTGTCTTTACACAGGTTTTTTTCCTGAAGGCTAGGTGGAAGCTTAGACAAAATAGATTTGGGGATAATTAGTTGTGATGGAGGAAAAGGTTGAAAATAAAGACCAAGAAATGCATCAGGGTATCGGTTATTTTCTCATTCCCTTCCTGCTTACTGCCTCATAACTGACAGTTGGCTATGTAAATAATCATTACCATGTTCTGGAGTTGTGCCTTGTTTTTCTCTATTTTTTGAGTAGAGAATTCTAGGTTATCTTTCAGAGAGGTCAGTTAAGGACTTTGCTAATAAAACATAGATTGGAAACATTGGGAGCTTGGGGCCAATTTTTGTCTTAGTTGCTTGGTAGATTGGTCATTTGAAGATGTACCCTCAGAATCTGGAGAAGCTGTTTTTTTATCCACTAGGTGACTAGAGGCTAATTTTTCCTAAACCTTTAAAAGTGCTCTTTCAAGTACCGTACAAAGAACCATATGGACTGTGACTTGTTAATGTCTGTGCTAAGGTGTAGTATTAACGCAGGATTTGATTTCTAGCACGTGCCTTTCTTTCCCTGTGTGTGTTCTTTCTCTCAAGGAAGACACTTTCTGCCAATTTGCTTTGAACAGAGACATAATGGAAGCATAAGAAGACTGTTGTTTAAGTGGAAGGGAGGAAGACTGATAGAATATAGTAGACCCCAAATGCCCTTTGTCTACATGCCAAGATTATTCATTGCCAAAAATGAACAGCACATGCATTAAGGTCTGAGCAGCTCTCATGCTTACTGGCTTTTCACTTCTAAGCAGAGATTCATTCTGAATCTGATTTCATTCCAAGTGATTGTCTAAAAGCTATTTTGTCATTATCCTGTAAGTCAGGTAAAATGTATGTATTTTTCCAGTTAGAGAGATGTTCACAGGCACTGATTTCTGCATAATCAATGCCATCGATGCTAGGTATTCAGAGACCCAGAAATGGGACTATAATTGAGTCATGGCTCAGCTGCGCCAAAGAGAAGGGCAATATTAACTCACAGACAATAGCAGGGAGGCAGGTGGCAGTGGTTTCCGGCACTTTTACAGTTCATTTACCGTCGTGGGGCAATAGAGTAGTAACTAAAAATTAACGATCCCTACACAGTGTTACATTCTCCAGTTTTCTGTTTAAATAGCCCCAGGCAATAAAAATATTAATGAAGACACATATGCATTAACACTGTCAGCATGCGACGGAAATCCGAGCTGGCCGTGTTAAGATTTACTCCCCAGGAGTGAAGACACTGCGCTGTTGGAGAACTCATCAAGAAAGATGGGTTTGGATACCTTTGTGTCCCCACCACCAGGAGACTTTAAGCAGAGGCATCAAATTCAAAATTGCCTCTGTATAACTTCTCTTAATATTTGATTTTATAACTCTTTTTAAGTCAAGGCATAGGGAAATCATTGGTAAGCTTCTAAGCGAAAAAAAGCTTAACTGAATTATGAAAACTACATTAAGACAAGTGCAGATGTAAAAAGCAGCTTATCTGTGTAGTTCTTCCCTTGCCAGGGAGCTCGTCTCTCACCGTTAAGGTCATTGCTCAAAATAAGCCTTATATTCCTTTATAGAGCTCATTTATGTTTGGGGCTGCATTTGTTTTTTTAGATGGAAAAGCAGAAGGTCACTGGGATCAATTTTTAATGTCGGGTGACTAAGTTATCTGTAGCTAATAAAGGACTATTTCGTCAAGATCACAGTGCTTTTGGAGGGTGGAACGTAGCCCTGACCCGAGGTACGGACGTCCGTTCCCAACGCAGTATTTGAAGGATGATAGTGTGTCAGGCTCTTCCTTTCATCATCTTTTTAAAAGCTAATTAACATATTAACTATGCTTGTCAAAATGTGGGGAAAATCATTTATAAATAAGCCTGTCAAATGTAATGAGATTGCATATTAAATCATCCGTTTCTCTATTACATCTCTGATTTAAGATTAAAATTAATTTATCTAACATTGTAGCAGCTGGGCGGTTGGAAGAAATTTCCATACTAGTTTCAATGTATAGAAAAATGCATTAAAGTTGAATTTTCATATAATAGAGAAGAAATTACCTGTTTGCTAAGTATTATAAGGCCATTTAGCATTGCTTTTATTAAATAAATCTAATCTCCACACATGTTGGCAATATACGAAGCTGTGCCGTCATCTTTAATGCTCTCTCTTGACCCAAGGAAATTTATGTAATAAAATAAGATTTAGGTTTATTTACCAGTGGTTTTTGTTTTTTCAGTTTGATTTTTTTTTTAATTAAATCATAGCTGTGTACATTAGTGCAATCATGGGGTACAATGTGCTGGCTTCATATACAATCTGAAATATTTTCATCCAACTGTTCAACATAACCTTCATGGGATTTTCTTGGTTATTGTATGAAAACATTTGTATT